>JAHZMZ010000248.1:0-32492 GCA_027743805.1 Lepidocyrtoides sp. E14
TAAATGGTTGGATACGATAGAATAATAGAAAACTGCAATTGTTATGTGCATTATTATTATAGAGGGAAATAAAATTATTATTTGCACGAACAAAGAAAAAATACATGATATTATGATGATGAGATTGAGATGAACAATCATACTACTAAGTGGTGTTTTAACTGTAACTCAAAATGCGTATGTATGTATATTATAATTTTTCTCGAGACGGCACTGTTTTCAACATTTTTATTTAAACTTCTAGCAAGCATCATATAACCAAAAAAGCCGCATAAAGAGAAAAGTGTAATAATGTAATTTAATCTAATATATCTCTAGTTAATTTATACAAATGTGGATAATACCAGAGAGAAAAGACAGTCGGATTTTTATAAAGTGCTAAGCTTTCCCGCATGAAGTATGGTGGAAATATGGAACCTGCGAAAGGAGCAATGTTTGCCAAAGGGAAATTTTAAATGCATCTTGCATTCTCACGAACTCCCGTCAAACTCGTGACAATCAAGGGGAAAAAAGTGTATTATCTTTTTGCCTTGATTTCGTGTTCTTCTGGGAAGGGTTTAACATCGCTATGCATGTACTGATAAAGAGAACAATGAAAAATATCCTTGTTCAAGGTTTTTGACTATTTATTGCTTAAAGTTTTGGCGACTAGATACATATTAAAGTTGCATTGTTGTATTTCATGAGCTTGCATTGTACACACACACTAAACACAGAGAGATGGTCAATTGGGTTGAAATAAAAATGAGTACTTGGTACAAGTACAAATGTTTTTTTTTTTTTGCGATCCATGTAAATAGTCAAAATCTGATTTATGAAAGTTCTTTGTTGGCTCGCCGTCAAAAATATAGTGCAAAATTATGACAAACACACTTTTTTCTGTCACACTCTCAGCGTATACGGCATTACATGGTCACCAAAGCAGACAGAGTAATAATATGAACAAAAACTGTAAATGCAAATAATAGTTTTACAATCTACAAACAATATCCACTACAGAATACAGGCAGCCGGCAATAATAAGCATTGATAACAATCGGCACTCGACAGCGTACACATATTTTGCATCGACTGTTCTACCTGGCAGCTTGGTTGCAACCGCATAAGATGTAGAATTTGTTCGCGTTTTAAATGAGAGTCTCTCACTGACAAGAATGCCATTATGATGACAAAATAACAAGCCACATTTTGCTAACAAGCACAGGCTCTTCTACAGCAACAAAAGCGCGTCTACAGTTTTTTTTTACAAATCTAGGAAACAAAAAAAAGGATAGAAAATTTTCATTTCAGAGTATCATGTTTTCGCAGTTGTAAAACATGATCAAACTATTGACGGAGCCCGGACGAGGTTGTGCAACAGTGCTTCCTTCCATTTTATAATACAAAGTATCAGATACTATGTAAATGATTGAAACGAAACATATTCTACAAATACCAGACGGAGCGTACAATAATTGGAAGTAAAAACATTTAATGCGGAAAATGCATAAAAGACTAACCTAATGATATTGCTATGCATGACTTCCGTCCGTCATTCGTTGAATATGGCTTATTGGACAATGGATTGATCTGCTAAACTACATAAATCATATTATCATCATCAGGAGAGAAGAGCTGTGGTTAGCAATCTGATTTACTTAGAAAACGGATGTTACAACCTTCTAACTGCATTTTATGACGTTATGTTCTCTTACATACGTACATATATATCCGACTTGTGTTTGATTTAATTGGGTGAGATACCACCAGACTGAATTCACCTAATAATGATTTCATATGCTGCATAAACATACAAGTTTTTAAATAAAATCAAACTCACTGACGGACGGGCTCACGTTTCATTCAGAGATATGTATTGTGCTTTAACTTCTTCCTTCCTCATTATTATCATCAGTATCAATGGCTATGGTGGATTGCCATTTGTCGGACGAAAGCTATGCACTTTGTCAACTGATTAGATTTTTATCAAAAGTAGAAAATACAATAGAAATACAGCACATTTCTCTTCACGTCATCCTTACTCATACGCACATCTAACATACATATACTGGTATTCTTTCAAACGTATATAATAAATTAATATCAAATATGAAACATAAAAGGAGAAAACTACTTTTTTACAGAAAAATTGCACTTTTTTTTGCAAAATGTAAGTATTACAGTCGTACAGTACGTGACCGTCGGTTTATTATGCCCATACTTTTGCGATTTGAAATTTTGATACAAAGTAAACAAGGTTTATTTTTTTATGAGTAATTGACTAGATAGACGTAAATAAGCAGAGATGCAAAATCAAGATTATATATCATTTCCCATGTGTAATGCCATATCATTTTGATAAAATAATGTACAATTTAGCTCGATTATTAAAATGATACTTGCAATACTATTATATAAAGTCACAAGCAAAAATATGTAGATTATTGCTTTGCGTCTGTCTGATCACGGAAGGCATAAGGTACCAATAATATTCAAATCATGAACATCCGATATCAGTCAGTGGTAGGTCTGTGTTTATCTAAATACTTAGTTATAAGTAAAGTGTAACGCACAACAATAATAATATCACAATTTTTTAATCTACTAAAATCCCGTTACGCTGCACCTCCCTGTCACATTAGCATTTTAAAGAATAGATTTTTTTATTCGGTGAACAACAAATATGAACCACACAGGCATACCATCGTTAATATACAATATGAAATGAGAATTTAATGTTCAAACAGCTATGTCAATTTTTTATGCATGATGTACGCATAAACATACCTGTACCTAACGACATTACCATCACCTCGCATTGCACTCACGTGTATTGGTTGGTGATGATGATGGCGCTATGTTGCTTGCTGCACGTAAAGTTACTGCACTGTGTGTGCTCTATGTAGGAACACGAAACGTGAACAAATTTATTATTATTATTATTATCGTTGTTATTATTACTATTATAAGTTTTAAGATTATTAGAACCACTGTGATTTGAGATCCTCTTTGCACGATTTTCTGAAATAATAATGACAGGCCCCACCTTCTCCATTATCAGCACCATCATTCATTATTATTATCCCAGTTAGTGATTTGTTGTAAATTTACCTGACGATACCATTATTTTTGTTCTGATTACATATATTACTACTTTGTTGTGCATCTCTCCTCATAAAGTTTGTTCTGTAGGAATAAGGCTTAAAGTAACTCTGGCGCAGCGCAGGAGACAGCGTGTCTCTGATAAAAATACATGCCTATAAACTTTAGTACGTTTGTTCTAAAAAAGATTCATGATTTATACTTATTTCATGTGTTGCAAGGGCGAGCATTATGTTGTATCGGATACATCGACAAACCCCCAAAAGATATACTCACAGTACCGTGAAGTGTGGAGTGTGACATGGCGTTAATATTTATTGCCTGGTATCTTCCTTGTATCACCATTTTTGGGTATTAAGAATAGATAAATCGAACAAGCGCATGAAATATGTAATGAAAAGAGAAAATTAAAGAGGAAGACGAGCGGATGTAGATTTTTAGTTGACACGATGCATGATGTTGTTCGGAAAATACAAAAGATATTATCTTGGATGGTGAACAGCATGGTAAATGGCATGCCGTATCGCAACATTCATTTTCAAAATAATTTGCAGTCGTATCTTTTCCGTTTACTTCAAGCAACTACTACTAACTAAGCATTTAATTTCCTATGAGTCATCTAATGATGCTTCTAGTAAAATAACATAATACGATTATGAGCTTTTAAACAATCAGCTATTCCCAACAAAATTACCGTTCTTTGAAGAACCTGGTTACTGCTTTTAAGTACAAGCTTTAGATAATCACTTTTTGTACAAATTGTTTTCGGTTTGAAAGTAATTTTCACTACGTTGCAAGAAATAACAACAGAATAAAAAACTTGCCATAAAATGTAAGTTTGCCATTATTAATAGTAATCCTAATCCACCCTATTAATTTGCTTGATTGAAGCCCAAAGAGGAAAAAATATTGTCTTGCAAAATAGCAGCAGGAAAAACGGTATATGAGGTTGATAATATTCTTTTTTTTATATGACAGTTAATGCATATTATTTTATGCCATTTCATACTTCATTATTAAAAAGAAGAGAGAATCAAGTTGCTAATGATGAGATAATGGAAACCACCTACCATCATCCTACACAAAGTATACTATAATACCTGTCGTAGTAGTAGGTACCGGTAGTACGTACTTACACACCACCATCATTGCTGATGATGATGATGACGATGATGTAGCTTTTATAATATGCCACTTTCAACCTAGAAAAGGAAGGAGGATTTTTCACATCACATCTAACCACAAAACAACAGCAAGCAACTGCTGCTGCTGCAAAGACAGCAACAGCACCCGGCAAGCCTATATCTCCTTTCAGGTATGCATTTACCTCAGCTTAACAAGTAAGTAGCTTAAGTAGCTGCTGGTAGTTGGCAAAATTAAAAACCCCGAGAAGACCTAATTTCTTGGTTGTCACCTCAAAAAAGCTTCACTAACTTCTCTACTAATAACTGTTAGTCTATACTGCATATCACGTTCCTTCAGTGATTTTTTCTTTGGTTCAGTTCAGTTGGTATACTTTAATGCACAACATCATCATAAATATCCTGTGCCCTGATAAACAATTGTTTACATCATGATGACTTCTATTCAGTCAAGTACACAACAACAGTTTTTTTTTGTATTTGTAATATAGAGGTCGAATAAATTCATAGATGATTGTCGTCATTGTCGTCACGTCGTGAATATATATAGGTATAGGTACATACATATATTTATAAACACATTGAGGTTTAGTATAAAAAAACTTGCGCCCATTTCATTCTTTTGAAATCATATGAAAAATATGTACATAATTAAATCCTATGTTAGACTGAGTAAAAGTCCTCAAGTCTCGGAAGAAAGATGCATTGGTTAAAAAGAGTGGCGGCGGCGGTAGTGGTGGTGGTGGTGGTAGTAGTAGTATGAAGTGTATCGACTTCAATTAGAAGGATGGTATGGTGAAATGGCATGACACGCATTTTTTTAATATTCTTCTTAAATAAATAACTACTTTAACGCATAAGAAGATAGGAATGAATGTACATAGATGGCCACGAAGAATGCATAATTGTCGATTGCTTTTTAAAACTGTCTTACTTTTGTTATTATTGCTACCTCACTGAGAAAAGAACATGTTCCCATTCTGTCAATGATCGGCATCATTTGAGTAATAGGAAGCTACACAGTTTACCAACGACCGGTTTGATTTATGAACTGGCAATAAATTTGATAGCATTTTATTGCTAAAACACATAATAATGGCTTGTAGGAAACATCTGTATTTATTAATATTAAGAAATTGTGTATAAAAATATTTCACAAAGCTCTTCTACCTAACTAATGGCTTCGGCTTGCGTGATACCATGCAATCATTTTGACGAAAAATCTTCAAGAGAAAAATGCGGATGTACATTTTCCCAACCAAGTATTAAAACTACTTACATGGTGGCAAATGCCATCCTACTGATATTCTAGGGCTAAACAAACATGTCCTATTCCAGTTTATTGTATTAGTAAAAGTACTTATTTATATCCGGTGTGTGTAAGTCAAGTTTTTATAACAAGTGTGACATAATACAACTATTATACAAATACCTATTATCATCAGGCAGGATGAATATGAAACCACTTGTGAGATTTTCTTCAAGCTAATGTTACGTCTACCGTCGTCAGCAATTACTATACCTGCCATTGTCTATGCAGATGATTAGAACTCAATAATTCCATTTTGAAACAGGAAAACGTTTAACGTTCTAGATAGAAATACATATTATTTTTCTGCGTACTAGCGTGTTTCAAATTCTCTGCAATACTGTCACTTTCTTAAGGTCATGCATGCAATGCATGCAGAGTTTGTTATGCAACTTGTAGTAGCATTCGTGACTTAATGGTGGTTACATTATGTTTACTTTGATGAAAATTTATGTAATTTTGACTCTAGACTTTTGCAATTACGTAGTTTCCGTAATGTAGAGTCAGTCACCAGAAAGTATCCATGATCCAGAAATTTCTGCCTGCTGCTTTTTCATCTTAATATCATTATGATTCATTATCTTGAACGAAAAAAAAGATCATGCTGGTTGATCATAATAACAAGGGAAATGTGGTTTGCTAGCACGCTACATTCAAGCTGCGCTCGAAATAAATATTTTAGTTTTAGCCATTATCCGTGAAACTAACAAAAATAACTCGGGACATTTGTGCTTTTTTGGCATGCAATGCTTCAAACAGAATATTTAAAAAAATGTTAGTGTTAAAAATATCTAACAATAATCTTCTTACTCTTCACGATCATGATGAGACAAAAAGGTTTTACAAAAAATGGTATGGAACGCAGAAAATGGAAAAAAATATGGCAAGTATGAGTATGACGAGAGACGATTGTTGAGCCAGGTGTTCTCTACGTCGGAAGCAATTAACGAGACAACATTCAAGTTTAATGCTAAAAAAAATTCAGCACAAAGGAAACCACTCATTCAACTCTTCAAAACCAGACAAAAATGATGATATACCATTTTGGTTACATTGTTATTATGATTTTACTGTTCGTTTATTTATAGGTACATACACAAGCTCTACTGTATACATACTCCACTTAACGATAAGTACACATTTTAACAATAATAATAACCCTTTATGCCATAGTTTAAGAAAAGAATGTGTAAAGTTTATTCAGTTCGTTTACAGCTTCCTACAAGTGAAGCGCAAAATAATATTATAGTCTTCCTTCCTCCTTCTTCCAAAGAGTGTACTGCAGCCATAATAACCATCAACGCAAACAATAAAACACTTTATGCAACAAAAGACACGACCAGTGGTATTTTTGCAAAATTGTGCATACTCATCATCATCATCCCTTCTTTTCCGACTTTGTATTTTTCATCATCTCTTTCGTTTTATTTTCGTTGTATTATTTCCCCTCTTTCTTGTGGTCTGCTGAAAGAGGATGTGGATGCCTTGCCTTATCGTCCGTTACACCAAGCATAAAAATATACATTTAGATTAAAACTACAAACAACAACCAAGATCTTCAAAAAAGATCCTTGTCAGCTTTGTTACAACATCCTCTCTTTTACAACAGCTTTACTCCCTCACCTTTCCAAATGAGCTAAAGGAGGATCGTCACTATCAAGCATAAAAACAACGTTGGCTTACGTCTAGTACCTGACTTTGCTAATACCTATCTGCATAGTAAAACTCCCACTCAGGTAGCATACTATTTCTTTAAGCGTACAGGAGTGATAGAGTCTTATAATCATTTTATATCTATCGTTGCCGTTGCACTACTGTAGCTCGTTTTGTTTCTTTCGTGCCTACTCAAGCTAAAGCTGCTTCAAGAATATAAACATATGCTGAAATAATTAATGAAAACTAATGCCATTCTTTTCAATCCTGAGCTGAGAGTCCATCCAAAGCTGGATTAATTTCTGTAATACTTTGACTTGGCAAGTCGACTATTACGTACTTGTCAAGTATTTACAACTGATAAGAAGGAATCTCAAAAGTATAATATGCAGCCGGTATATAATGTTTTTCTACACTTTAGTCTTTTATCTACTTTACATAACTTTGTATCTATTCACACACGATGTATAAAAGAATACTACAAAATCATGGTGTCCTACTACCTAACAGTTGACCAAAAGTTACACTTTTAACTTATCTATTAGAGAAGATAACAAATAAGCGTTTGTTAAAGACAGTTTTTTGCTTATTTTTTTAGTAGTCTGAGATGTGGCATTTATATTCGCACGATTAGAGTCACGAGATATTATAATTTAACGCTCTCAAATGACAAGAAACTTTAGACGAAGACATTTTTTTGTTTGCATTTTGGCAACTTGAGTGAAAGAATTCCATCTTCGTCATCATCAAGTGCGAGCATCATCAACAGTTCACGACGAAAATTTGCATTAAGATGTCTACGTACATAATTTACTACTTGTCAGGTGGTGGCAAACATGATGAGCTTATACTTATCTTACTCAACAAAAAAAAGCCTGGTTTTTTCCTCAGATTTTCATCATCTAGTCAAAAAAATATTACTGTAATGCGAACCATGTTTGGGATGAGGTTTGAGATTTGTGAGAGGGAGAAAGACGAGACGTTTCTTCACGAATAATGATAAAACTGTTTTTGCAGCTATCGTAAGAGCTGTTTGAAAAAAAAACTTGTAGCTTGCACTTCTCAACAAAATTAGTTTGTTTATAATAATTGCAATGAAATAAGTCATGTTGATGATTACTGATACACGGTACTACCACCAAAGTAGACAAATACTAATCTTTTTAATTCATCAATATGCATCTTATTGACATTTTACAAATAACATGTTCACTACAAATTGCCCACAACACACGTCTCAATTCATCAGTGTCACGTTCAAGATTGAAATATGAATGTGGCAAACAAGAGAAGAACTGAAATTTGCAGAGAAAAAAAAATACATTGTATTACATTTTCTGCAGTATCGTTTTAGTGTCAACAGTCAGCAAGAAAATTTAACACGCCCCAACCAAACTTTCCTTTCTTAATTTTATCAGATTTGATTACCGTTTTCTTTTTGAACCCAACTCGCATGATTGGCCTATTGTATCCTACGCTTCAATATCATCTCATGTTATGCTACTACCTATTCAAAAATTCTGCTCTGAAAAGTAAACTGTACAATGATGAGGAACATTATTGGCTTGATTGTACTGACGAAAGATTATCTAGCTTTTCCTTCCGTCGTATTTTTCTAAAGTAACCAGTGCAGTTACAATGAATGCATCTCAAGTCTCACCACGAGAAACAACAACTTACTGCACTGACCTATATTTCCAGTTTCCGAAAGTTTTAAAATTGGGCAAGTATACATTGTGTGTACTGCTGCGTGTAACAATGCAACCACTAATTCGATTACAATTCGAGCATGATTACTTGAGAATGTATATTGCGGCTTGATTCTTCATTACTGTTGAAAAATAAATTTGATCAACCAAGTAATTTTCAGAGAATGCTTGCAGATACCTTATTCTGAAAATGAATGATTTTTAATGCCTACCTAAAGTCACGAAATTTATTCCAAGAACTTGATCAATCTTTTTACTCGTGAAAATAAATAGTTAATCGGGATCTATTATATTATTATTATTTATACACAAGTCATCACAACTATTTTGTCTTATTTGCAATGAAAAAGTTTTGTAAAAAAACGCCACGTCGCATATACACCGACGCTACTGTAATAATACTGTGTTTGTTTACACAACTTTCTCATTCATTCTCTAGCAAACGTAACTGTGTGAAATCTAATTTAATCTAATTTTTAAATTTTGACAGAATCATCATCATCATCATGAATCATGATGATGACAAGAGACTATTAGACAGCAACTATTTGCTTACTTGATTATGTTATAGCTCACGACGAGAGCAAGTCAGTTTCTTCACTGCGTAAGTAAAATAATGGACTTTCGCACACATCTCTGCAAGCGGAAACATAAAATTCAATCCATCATCATGATGACGACGGTTTTGTTGCAGTAAGGGCGATATAATGATGGTAAAAGTATTTTTGTCTCATCTTCATGATAATAATAGAAGTAATAAGAAAATTATCAACTACCGCATAGTTTTTTTTTCTTTTTCAACTTCTTCCTTTTGTTTGTCAGTGTGTGTGGCATCATTTTTCGTGGGCAATGAATTTAGCGTACGTGGATCTTCAATTCAATAGCACTACTGACAAAAACTTTTTCATTCAATCAACATCGTTTATTTGTTTACTACCGATTTTCTCTTATCGACCTGTTTTACGTACTAGCAAATATTTACAATAATAATAATATATTGTTAGCTTTATGGTTAAGTAAAGGTAAGTATGCAAATGTGAAGGAGAAAAAGAAACTTGTTCAAAATTCCATTTCTTTCACCACAAAAGCCACCTGAAAACATTTTTTGATAATGATGATGGAACAAATGGTAATAATAGTAAAGCTTTTTTATCTTTTATCTTAACGTTTGTTCATTCAATCCTAATAATGCAATTTGAAAGCCTCCATATCTAATATTAGTGAATGACTATGATAGCTTAAAAGAAGCAAGTCAGTTCATTTAGTTTGAATAGGTTTGTCCTCGTCCCCATTCTCACTTGCTGCCGTATTATCGCAGTCACTTCTAAAGTTTGTTAAGCTTTCCTTATCAATCAACTCTTTGTGTTCTTCAGTTCTTTTAAAAGTTTTATTGATTTGCTCATTTGCCCGAAGGAAAAGAGTCAAACGCAAGTAGCGAGAGAGAGAGAGAGAGAGAGAGAGAGAGAGAATTGTATGCCTATTATTTAATTGATTTTCTACAGCCATTGTCGGCTGGCTGTGGTTTAATAAAATTGTTCCAAAAACCCTGTTATAATAATTTGAACATTAATTTTAATAAATATTTTACTTGAAAAGAAAATGATAATTTTTTAACATTGTGGACATCAAGCTATTGTAATTGACAGTAAATTTGCGAATTTTGAATATTCATAAAAATATCTTAACATCCAATTTTCATTTTACAAATAGAGACTGGTCGCAAAAAAAATCTATCTGACTAGCAAAAATTACTATTAAAAAAATGATAAATGATTGTGCGGATTCAATTATTGGTGTAACCACAAAATTAATTGAATAAACATGACGAGCAAATCTTTTGTACTTAGAATGAAATTATTTCATTCAAATGAAGCACTAACTAAAATTGTAGAAGTAGGACCAACGTTTGCTGTAAGGTCTTTATAATTTTGCCAATTGAAGGACCTCATACACAATAATATGCAATAATCATGATTATTATACCTATATAAACTAAGTACAACCACATTAAAATATGCATGCATTTTCCCTTTCATTTAGTATGCATACTTTTATGTCCACTATTGACCTACTGAAAAAATGCTTGACTTTTAAAAACTTCTTTGGTGAAATGACAGCAAACAAATGAGTTTTTATTCTAATTAATTGTTATTCAACCAACAATAAAGTTCACAAGACAAAATGCGAGACACAAGCAGACTCGTGCATCGGTACAATCAGTAACTGAAACCTTATCACTTTCATTTGAAAGCACTCAAAGGTCAAAGTTAAGCTTATAATTAATGTGAAATGTGTAGGAGGTTTTAATTATTATGTGAAATT
Organism: Lepidocyrtoides sp. E14; assembly: GCA_027743805.1. NCBI lineage: Eukaryota > Metazoa > Arthropoda > Collembola > Entomobryomorpha > Entomobryidae > Lepidocyrtoides > Lepidocyrtoides sp. E14. The sequence continues at coordinate 11,217 of JAHZMZ010000248.1, forward strand.
GATGAAGTCTGCTGCATCATTGTGTGCCTTTACGTTTTTATTACAGTTAGTTTTCGAGTACTATTTTTCGTACAAGCACGTAAGTTGTAGAGAGCTACTCAACCGGTAATAATGTCATTGTGTGATTTATTTTCATTTCCACCTTTTTCATCATCATCATCATCATCATCATCATCATTGCTCACTACTTTCGTTCAGTCAGAAACGTATATGAAACTAGCTTAAAAACAATGAAATATTATGAAGCTTAACAAAACACATTAAACACGCCTTTTCTTTTTTTGTGCTAAAACGTGGCATTTAGAGTCCTGAATAATGCTGCTAGCTCTTTTGAGAGTTTCGTGAAATGTCGTTTCCTAAACAAAATGAGAAAACGGGATGCGCGCATCCCCTAAATAATAAAAGTTAATGTTTCTAGAAAATCATATTTTTTTATTCGTATAAATATTTACTCAGTGTATTTACCGACAATACAGCCATTAAACTGCTGAAATACAATGAGGTCATTTGGATCTGTTAAAATATTAATGTACGTCAAAAATGGCGGCTGATATCACATACACTTTGAGCTCAAAGCTTAAACCGTTTTATCATGTTTCTACTGTTAAACTACATGCAGTTGAACAAAGAAGACCTAAAAACTGAAAAGTTGTCACTGTGTGACATGAAAATTGTTACTTGATTCAATTTATCTTTAGTTTTGTAGCCAGCTTACACACACGTGCATTTGATTCTATCCCATTTTACCTTATTGCAAATTATAATCACGGAATCCTCCTCTGAAAGAAAAACATTATTACAGGAAATTACACTAAAAAAGTCGTGTCGCAGAAAAGCTCAAAACCATACGGACTAAATTGCTGTCGCTGCCGTGTCGGTATTATGTTTTTTTATCATATGAAAACAAGAAGGTACGAACGAGGATAAATTATTATTGCCATAACCCAAGATCCCCTGCCTACTAACATCACACGGAAGTTATCCGTCCCTCGTTAGCTTCTATTTTTTTGTCAATCTTAACTTGCATCTAGCTAATAAATTTCTTTCAAAGCAATTTCATGGATGACTTTTTTTTTATTTTTCACCGTTACAAGTCCATGTTATTAAACGCACGAAAATCTACTGCACAAACAGGCTTTCTACTTGAGTGATTTTGCCCAGAGTTATTTGTTAAAGGAGCTTAATCACAGTAGGGCCATAGTAAAAATGAGTTTGCTTTGTTGTTTGAGACGGGGATGTTTGTTGAAGTTTGCTTTTATATAGCCCACTATTACCACCACCACCATTTCCCATCACACAAAAAAGTTTTACTTTTGTCATTTCTCAAAAGACTTGTAATATTGGTCTCCTAACGGAAACCAATAAAACTTTCCTTTTCTGTTTGAGAGATAATCGAGATAAAAATGTACCTACTATGTAGATACGGTGGAGAACGGAGACATCTTTTTGTTTGTAATCATTGCCTCCCAACTGACATTCAAATTAATACATTTTCTTTATTCATGTGAGCACAAGGCTTTCCGATTAATTTTCTTTACTGAATGCGGAATCCCTTTTAATTGCGTTTTTAATGAAATAAATTATCGACGGAATTACGTGGTATTATTATAGACATTATATTCAGTGTCATTTATATTTTTATGTAAAAACCCAAGTATGGTCGTATCTGTAGTAGCTTGAACATACATAAGTACATGGATATGTTAGAGGTAAAGATACATACTACGTATCGGCATAAAATGGGCTTTGCTCAACATTATCATGAACGGAAGTCAAAAAAGTGTCTCCCTAACTGTAAAATGAAAAAGAAAGTGTCCATCAAATGATTACAATGACTATGTAAGAGAGATACAGAGTTGAAACTTGATGAGATATTCTAGATAAAAGTGCCCATTAGATTAGATTCATGTCTCTGATTGCATTCCAATTTATTGATAAATAATAATGGTCGTTTACAGTCATATTACGACAATTAGTGTGCAAAATTACAAGAAAAACTGTTAAATTGCCATTTTCTAGTTTTAATTTTTTTTTGAAACTTTCACGAAGTAGAAGTACTATGATTTTTTAATCAATTTGTACTTGCCATTATTTATTGTTTTATTACTGGTTACTAGTCATCAGGCCATAAAAAGCATAAGCATTTTTATTTTTTATAGTTTACTGTAGTCATAATAGTTGACTTACGTCATTAATGATATTTCCAAATGGGCAAACAGTTCGGAATTGTAGTTGAAACGATCTGTTCCCCGCCAATGCTCTAAGATCTGTAACGTTAGTCTTTTGAATTTGATTTGCATATCCATTAATGAAGTAGGACTGCGTTGTGACGGATGGTGGCTGTTGTGAGATGCCAGCTTGTACTGAAGGTGATGGCCCAGGTACTACAACATTGTTTAGGGAAGAAGATGAAGCGGTTGGAATGGACGGAAAATCTGCTGGATTACCATACGACGGTGATGCCGGTGTACTTTCACCATTCAAAAAATTACTATTGTTTATCGGAATTTCAGAAGTTGTTCCTAGATTTACGACGGATAGGAGAATTACTGAAAAAATACACACTACATTTACACATTGACGTCTTGTTACAAATGTTTGTCTAAAGGAAGCTAATAGCGATGTCCGCCGTCTTCTTTTTGATGATGGATGAAGAACATAAGAGTGCTCCTCTTGTAAAGCAGTACCATGATTATTTGGGCTACCATTCTGAATGATCTTCATATTAAAGCTGCTGCAACATTCATTGTTGCAACAGCAGCATGCGTGTACAGGAGGAAGGTTCATTGTGCTTCTGCTGCTACTGCCTGCTTATTGCTGTTCCTTTATTCCTATCTTCTTGAGAGGCTGTGTGTGAAAATATATTATTTTGTTATGAGTTGTTGGACGTCACTTGCAGTTCAGTCAAATTCCCACAGTTTCAGGCAGAGAAAGGCACCAAAGTTGATAAAAGGCGAAATTGCTGCTGAGGTAATTGAAGACTTCAATATGAAAGTAGACGGCGATGAGTACATTCTCGTTAGAGTAATGAACTTGCTCTTCATTCCTCCTTATAACTTTCCTCTGTTGAGTTTCCAAGATTTTCTTCACGATCTGTTAAAACCATTACAAAAAATCATTACTGTCAAATTCGACTACTTATTACACTCATTTTACATTTAGACAGAATTCCATTCATTCATAAAATGTACATTGTACCGGCATTTAGTTTGTGGCTCTTTCGTCATAAAAAAATACGTGTTTCTAACATGATATCATTCACGACAATGTCGACAATTCCACTTCAGGCCACAACAGAAATGTACATGAACAAAAATGAAAGAGAGTTTTTGCTTGGTCCATTCTTTTCATCAATTGCATTGCTTTATTTCATCCACCGTTTAAAACTAAATCGGGTCAACCACCAGTATAAATAAAAGTCTAGCAGTGTAGATGAGAAACATTATACCTCATTGACCACTTTCAGTTAAAGAGTCGTCGTCATACTTATATGCACACCTGGTACATGCATTATGTTAATCAGGCAAATTGACCCAGTATCGAGCGCTGACCATTGTCATATCCTTCTAAAGCGTATCCGCAAAATAGTACCTATCTACCTATAAGTGCTAAAATAACATCACACTACTTTTCTATATTTTAAGGGGATGGATGTTAAGGTTGTAACATGCAGTTTTGCCGGTAGGAGGATAGAAAAATTAAATCATCACTGCCCCATAACCAATTGTTTTGTGATGCATGACTTAATGCAGTTGCGGTCTTGTTGTTCGTTTCATGAAGTTTCTAGCAGAATATAAATGCACGCTGCAGGCATCACATATCATTTTTAAAAAAATGATTACCACGAGTAGAGTGTCAGTAATGAAAAATACATGTCATGCATTTGCCAAATTAATAGCAGTAATACTACGGTTCAGTGGACGGACTGGCCATTTTTTCGTCAAAATTGTTTTTAACAGCACATAATAAGCCGTGAGCACAAAGTGCGTAATGGATGTCAAACGACAGTTTGGATGTGGTTTACGGTTCATCAATATCATATTCAGTCATTCTATATGATGCCTTTCAAAAGACGTCGCAAATATTGTAAACCATTTTTCATCTGGAATATTTTTTCCCAATTGAATTGGTGAAACAATGTAATTTAGAAAGTGGACGCAAGATGCAATAATATTTGCGTTAGCTATAGCAGGCAATCATTTTCTTTAAATCAAGTATTAATGCAAATATCGAATTGGATTTATATACCGGACCTAAAAGAATATTATGATTCACCATCAATTACTGGCAGAGACAATCACACAACTATGTACATACATTATTTACAATTTACTTGAGAGTTTTGTTCCGAGAACTATTGATTTGATATGCAGCTTTTAGATACGAGCTCTTATTCGTTTTCCTGTAAACATTTTTTATTGACCAAACACTAACATCTTTATCGACAGCAATGGAATGACATGTAACGGCAGGTGGTACATTGCTAGTGTATCAAGCTGCGGTGATGACGGAATTGGTGTTACTAGTTCCTGTATAGATCGTAATTTCTATTGTATCTCTTCTTGGTTGCAATTTACATTGAAAAAACGCATTAGAAAAATGATTTGAATTCGCTACAAGAAAATCATTATATTTTTCAAGGAAAATCGTCATCAGTGTAGAGAAACGAATAGAAACTTGGGTTTCCTTTTTTTACAACTTTGTGAAGAAAAAATGCATCAATATTCAATATCCATTAAGACAGTATTATCATATCCACTTGCAAAATCTTTTATCCTCACGTTTCCCCTCATACTATTATTATTATTATGTTGACCTACTGAAACCACACATACACACTGTATTGTGCGTATCGTAAAGTCTGACCTGACGATCACTCAAAAATAATAGGAGATTGTAAATCAATCGGGTCTTCGATTTTCCCTATTGTTGCAAACATGTTAACCATCAATAACAGCATCTTCATAGTCGCATCATCGACATTATTATTATTTTTGCAGGAACTATTATTATAAAGTATGACTTTTCTCGTGCGGAGAGGTGGGCTGGCAAATCTAAAAAACATATTTTTTTCACAAAAGAGATTTTTATACACACATAACTACAATATCATTTTCAAAACTTTAGTCATGTCGACCTTCATTTTTAGTAAATTTTACGATTTTCGTGGTGTAATATGAAACCACCAGCAAAGCCCACACCATAAAAAATACTTGATGAAAATAACAATACTAACCAACATGAAATGCATGTGAGGTCAAGCAGCGCATGCATTGTCATTTTTTAATTTGTTTCTCAACTGCATACAAAAGTTCAACTACTCGAATAATGGACAGTTATAAGTACTTATCGTTTTGTCACAGACCCCTGGCTTATTACTCTTTGCACTGCTGCATATATTTTTGTAAGATCACTAAAAATGCCTGTTGAATGAAAAAAGCTGAAAATCAAATGATATAATCGCGTAAAGAAATTAGCATTTTAGCACTAGTAGTAGGTGATTGAGTTGTGGGTAGCCAACCGTCAGAATAGAAGATAATTTCAGCGTAAACCTGAAAGCTAAGTATTCACTTCAAGTTCCCGAAGAATAACAATAAGCAAAATTGCAGTTACATATTCCGCTCACGCACGCTCAGAATTTGGGCGCAATGTGCCCCTATACTTCACAACACAAAAAAATGTATTCAGAAAATGCATAGGCATAATCATTAGAAAAGATGATAACTCGTGATGTTCATGAGAACATTAAATAATTTCAAGTGATTGACTGGAACTGAAAGGAGCATGTACTTTTTCTAGGAGGAGGAGAAAATCCAGAGAATCAATACTATTTCTCCAGTCAGACTTGAACTTAAATCCGTGTCTTGCCAGACTTGCAACCTTTATGTTCATTTCCTGTAATACCCGATATATGCAGTCACTTCATCATTGATTAGTGTTATCATTAAAACCTTGCAAAATAGAGGGTTTAACAACTGTTACACCTTCATTTATCAAAGTTATTCATACTTTATCATAGTTAAACAATTGGAAAATGATAAAGTCCACGCATCATATCACAAAATATCTATGCTGCTCCATTGATAAATTCTTAAAATTTAAAGTTACGTTTAATGCGAAGGTCTGCTTCGTCTGATATTGCTGATGTCGCTTGCATTTATCAGACTCCGTCTCATAATCATTTTATATCGAATTTTTCAACAGGAATTATGCACTAGAGGTAATTATAAAATATGTACAGTTTTCATCCTTCATCTCAAAGCCTAACGAGATTAAGAGGTCTACACAACAGCGATAACTTTGCAAGGCACGTTTTCCTATGTAAATGAAAATGTGCATGTGCACCTGTCGCCGCATTAAACGTGCGGTTAGTCTTGTGACATAAGGTAAATAGACGTCAAGAAATGTCTTTAAATTATTCAAGTTGATTCTCTCACCTCAACTCTTCAGGCTATCATGTAACAAGTAGCACACTAAGAATATTTAATACTTATTTACTGCTATTATACAAATTATGTATCTGAACACGTGCACAGGTTAAAAAAAATTTACTACTATGGAGCGGTGTTCTCAGAAATGACTGCGTCCGACACAGTCAACTGTTTTTCAAAAAAGTATTTTACCTTGTATCCAAGATTTCTGTTACAGCTGCATACTGTTTGCTTACGTGGCTGTTTGATTTGTTACCTGTTTTGTTGTAGCAATTATCTGTATAATGGCTAATTGTTAACCATCACATGAAAAGTACAATAATATTGTACGCCACATGCATCTAAACGCTTTTTCGAGATCACGACAGAATGACGGACGAATCTCCACCGACTGAGTGTGCATTACACTTCTACACGAGTGGCTAAGCTTAACTTGTTATTAATTTGTGATTACGTAATGCTCAACTGTTTTTTATCTTTATTCATCCTTTTAACTAGCAATCCGAATGGGAAAATGTCACGCTTCAAATGTTCAAATCCAACCGATAAAAAATGATTTCGTGAAATAATGAGCAGTGAGTTAAAAATGACCAAAAGCAGCGATAATAGCATATATGTATAAAGTCCTCAATGTAGTGTCTTTGTCTGGCCAATTCATCTTATGGTCATGTTGCAAAATTGTATTAAAAAACATCATTTGCTTGAAGATGCACGAATTGTAAATCAATAGAAAACATTTTGTTGAAATTATATATGGATATGTAACAAACAATCTGTGACATCCTTAACAATGTTTTGTCCAATAGCAATCCGAATGGGAAAATGTCACGCTTCAAATGTTCAAATCCAACCGATAAAAAATGATTTCGTGAAATAATGAGCAGTGAGTTAAAAATGACCAAAAGCAGCGATAATAGCAAATATGTATAAAGTCCTCACTGTAGTGTCTTTGTCAGGCCAATTCATCTTATGGCCATGTTGCAAAATTGTAATAAAAAACATCATTTGCTTGAAGATGCACGAATTGTAAATCAATAGAAAACATTTTGTTGAAATTATATATGGATATGTAACAAACAATCTGTGACATCCTTAACAATGTTTTGTCCACGACCTGTAAAGCAAGTGATTCACGATGATAAACCTCTTGATGATGAGCTTTGTCATAAAAAGTTATACTTCTACTTATTCACATTTCTTATAACGTTTGTTTGCAAATTTAAGCTAAATGTTTAAATTCACAGAAAAGTAAATCTTTTCGCAATTCATTCATTCATTCATAATATGCGTCCATTGGGTTGAAGTATTTACAGCCATATGTATAATGGTGAAGGACTTACTGCAAAGAAGAATTATGAGAAAAATTTTATTTCTGATGATAACTGACGACTGACAGATATCCCAACAGTATCTGCCAATATGTATACGTACTTCAGATGAACACAGGCAAGCAATACTATACAGCTTGGTTATATATGGAACGCCTTTTATAACGCAAGAAACTCACCCATAAATAAAACATACTTGCATTTTATTATTATAGTTTGATTTACCAAAAAATTAAATAAATCGTGTTGCGTTATTGAACTACAAAACCATTAAGACAATTTTGCAAGATTTTAATAATCGCAATAAAAACATAAACATAAATTGCACAGGGTAGCTTCATCATGACTCTTTACTAGTAATTCTATTCTGCATTTTTTTGGACTATATACCTTTCTCTTTTTCAAATCAAATATGATGCATAATTTCACAAAATTTTCTGTAAGGACCATATAAACGGGTAATTTACTTGAATGGCTACGTCATTTTTTTACAAATACATTTTACTAAAACAATATCAATTTTAGTCAAAAGTTACAATGAAGATTCTTTCATTCTTTCTTGCACATGAATATGGTTCTTATTGAATTTCTATTCTATATGCAATCAGTAGATGTATGTATAATATGATACAACATTTCAGCATTAGACCCCACCAGCACGAAATTGACATCTCAGGAGAGTGAATCGTACTACATTGCGTTGCCACAACGTGACTTTGGTGAGAGCTGAAGTTTTATTAACACGTTTATATAGTAAATCTCTCTTTATCGCCACTGCAAATCTACCTCTGAAGATGCACCATGCACATGCAATTTCATTAAGGAATATAACTTGACGCTAATCGTGACCACAACTACACGTGTCCTGTCGTTACTTTGATATATAATTTTTGATTGAGCTCACTGATTAGGAATCATGATGAGCACAGTCGTCTTAATTCTTTCTTTTTTTCATGGTCTGTGCCTACTTTATTGACGACGACTATGATGAGAATGTGTATAAGTAGTAATGATAATGATAGTGTGCTTGTGTATTTGTTATCTATTGAGTGTTGAAACAGCTGAATCTATCTATATATGAGCAAAAGTTTAAAAACATTTAGAAAAAGTTATGGTATATATGACAAAAACAGCAGAAGAAATCGATAATTTAATAATAAACAAAACAATAAAATACTACTAACAAGTTTCTTGGCATTTGAAACTAGCTCATTAAAGGGCTAAGAATACTTAAACGGCCATCACTTTTCATGTAATTATGTCGGGACACCACCGGAAACATGCTCCCAATTAATTTTAAGTGTCGAATCAAACCGTAGACAGATAATGTATAAAATTCTTTTAACAAAAGTGCTCCAAGGAGCTTAGCTTTATCTCATAAGTCATAGTACTCATATTCATAATAAGTTATATTGTATCAATCAGCATCCTTGATCTTTTTATTCAAAATATGAGCATCTACATATGAGTGCACTACATCCTCTAAAGTACATTAGTTATTGGGTCTTGCTACCTACAAAATAATTTAGCTAAAAATGTGATCAGTTAATAAGTAGTTGTTGCTTTCAATTGTGAACGTAAGGTAAAATGACAGATCTGGGTTTTTTCAAAATCAATGAATAATATACTGCCTTAACAGAAGCTCAGAACTCAGCGTTAGCACAAACTGTAAAAAGAAACTGCTGCTAAACTACAAATGATGAAAAGTTTTACATTTCGTATTAAATTGATCAAGCGAATGTAAGTCTGGATTGCAAAATGATAAGGACAGCAGCACAACAAAGTTGGGAAAAGATAGCTTAAAATTTTATGCTTTTTTGATACACGACTAGATAATACTTGTCAAAGTCTGCATTTAGAAGAAGTAGTATAGTGCAAGAAATTTGTAAAATTAGTAATGTTGTGAAAGTGTACACGATGTGTACTAAAATAATTTTGTGGGCAATACGTTTGGCTCAGATTTATTTTTTTGTGTTACTTTTATAACTTGTGTCTTAACACATGTAATGTCCTAACCGTTTGTTATTTTCAGATAAGACAAAGTTTAAGCGACTTGCACACAGAATAATCTAGCTACTATCAATACTCTAAAATATGTAAGTAGTAAGTAGTAGCAATGATAATGCAGGTATTCATTTAGGTAGGCAAAGTAAATATCATCATATTTAGATTCATTTTCTTGCACAACCAAATCACGAGCAGTAGCTTAGTCAGTTATAGTGTCTTGCAAGAACAAAGGAATATTAAAATGTACTAAGTAAATAGAAAGTGAAACATACAGTTGGTTTTAAACAATTTGGCAATAATGATGATGAGTCTCAGAACAAAACAACCTCTGCAGAGCAAACAAACATTCTCGCATTTGAATTGGTACATAGTTAAGTTAAGTTTTCTGTCAATATATATTTGTCAGCATGACCTTGTAGAATTCCTTGTTATTGTTGCTAAACACACCACTATGATGGTAAGCTAAAGCCTAAGTCCATCATGTCATTATGTTGCAAGTTTCAGAAAAATTCATGGGTCTTTTAATAATGAAAAAAATTACTGTTATTTGAACGAAAATTTTGTCATGATTTGTCCACTTTCATCTGATTGATAAAACAAAGTCTGTGTTAGTTGCTGTAATACTGTGTGATGAAAGAATTGAGCATCGGCAATTCAACAAATAAACTTTTAGTATGTTCCATGCAATAATCGAGAACAAATTGCAGTGTACCTATTGTTTGTTTAATGTTTGAAATAAAATGGTTGACTCATTCTTTGTTTATATTATTACATTGCTTAATGTTTACGAATAAAAATATGATTATATCATGAAAACTGCCGATGATAAGGAACAAATTAAACGTAGGAGGGCTTACGCATGTCGGAAAATGATTTGGCTTGCATCATCAGTTTCAAAACAATTTGCTATAAAACGTTTGAGTCAAAAATTTCTTGCATATTTCAATCGTATTATTTCCCATTTAATACTCAAAACAATATTAAATATTAAATTCACGCATTCTCCTTTCTAAAATTAAGCGTGACAGTGTACTTAATTCCTACTGCTTAGGTACATGCATCGTAAAACATGTCGATGACGATTATTTGTGAAACTGATTAGGTACATACTTTATACTATGATGCTGATCGTAACATCCAAATAACTTTAGTGTCTTCCTTTGCTTTTCATATTGAAACAAGGTATCAAACCGACATAGTGGTATTTACATTTTTATGCTCTTAACTTTGTTTTTCTCTCTAAAGAGAGTCACGGAAGGTGACCCATTTAAAATTTGTAGACAAACAGCTTGAAATGATACAGTTTTAAACCACATTTTAAGTTACAGTAGCAGACACCACTTACTTTTGTTATTTTGTTGGTTTCAAATTGCAGTTCCCATTCCCAATATTTGCAAACGCAGGAGTAAACACAAAATCGCTACTGAGATATTCTTAAATATGGAATTTTTTCACTTCCAAAGACCCATCTTGTATTTCTGTATACTTGCCACTTTCATAAAACTTTTTTCCACAAACCATAAAATAGATCACAATATTTTCACTTGTTAAATGGTCGTCAAACGAGATCCAGTGAATAAATTTAAAACCGTCACAATAGTATGCATACTTTGTATATATACTTTGTCAAAAGATCCGTGCACCTGCACAAAACTTCATTTCGCTGGAGCAAAACGTAAGAGCAAACTGACAGAAATTTGATCAGTTGCACTACTCACTGTTTGCTTCCTCCCTTCTTTCTTCCACACTCAACCATTCCAGGGAAATATCATTCAGCTCAAGCACAACGAACTGGGTTTTGAGAACAAGGAGCAACACAAACTTTTTTATGAGGAGCAACAAAGCAAACCCCGAATCGGTATCGTTTTCTTTGTAAATACAAAATATTATCGTAACATACAAAAATACAAGGTAACACAAACACTGGATTCCTCAGCAAAGTGTATGAAGCTTTGACAATCTTTTATAAGTAGGTACAAATATTTTCCTTAATGTTGAATACTGGTTTTAGTTTTGCATGTCCCTATAGTCTGTACATGCATGTAGTTTTTTTCTTCCTTTTTTTTTACAGTGACTGGATAAATTCAATAAGTTATTGTTTTCTAGGCAGTAAAATCAATTCAATAGCAATAATTGTAATCATTTTCTTCAGCCACCAAACTCATTGAGGCTCGACTGCAGCACAATTTTCTTTTATTGACAGAGCAAAAGTTTATCCGTAAAATGCATTAAAGAAAACCAGGGCATAAATACCCTGGTCTCAATTCTTCTTCTAGAATGAATTTCTTATCGGTAGACCAAAATAATATACGTTCTTCTGACTTCCATGGTCTGGCTCGTTTTTTTGTATATTGCTCGTTTGTATATAGCTTTATTCGCTACACATTGAAATGAATTAGAATGTTCCCTTTTACTTAGATTTGGAGTGGAATGCTTAGTTTAGGAATATAAAATTTCTGTTGGGACAGCGATCTTCTAGGAATTCTTCAAGCTTTCACAAGGCACATTTAACACAACTGTACGCATAGTGAGTGGATGGAACGGTGAAAATAGCATGCATTTGTACTTTTGTCCCATTGAACCTTTTTTTCTTTACAAGTCACTTACAGAATTAAGGGAACACCTTTTCAGACACTCCACACTGCTAATGTACCATAAAGATAGTTCCTCACTATGAAATAGTTTGCAGTACTGTTGTCGTTCCTGCACCTATGTTGGTTGCTCGTGCAGCAATAGTTTTGTAGTGGCAACAGTAAAAGTTTGTGTTCTACTGATCTTCATTTACGGTCATTTACTTTTTACGCAAATAAAAAAACAAGAACTATATTTCATCATCACTTTTTTATGACAGGAGCTGACAATCTTGTAGAGAGGACCATTCTCCTTTCATTGAAAAATCATATAAATAGATTTTTTTATGAATTGAATGAAAGGTGTGCTTAGTAGGTCCCTTTTAGATAGCTGCAATTCGCTTCTTTCTAGAGAACTGATACGATTCACCTTAATATAACTGAGCTGTTGGCAGTAAAATTTAAGTGTTCTTTTTTTCAAACGGCTCCTGCTGAATCGAATTTGGTGTTGATAAGATTACTTTTGAATGGCAGCGGTGGATGTGGTAATGCACATTCCAAAAAAAATAATCATCACAACAATAAAAATCAGAAGCACAAGGTCCTATTGCAGAAATATGTGTCCCTCTTCTTCTAATATGTATTTAATTGACGGTTGTGGTACATGGCAGTACCCACCGTGCTGTATGCTCTGCTGGTCGTTGCGTACTGATCTCTCCTGTCTTTCTATAACTTTTGCTTCTACAACTACTGGCAATACTTTAGCTTGCCAGTGGTGGTGGTGGTGTTTAGTTGAAGAGAAATAAAAATATTTGCTGTGTTGGTCATCATCGCCACCACATTGCCGAAAGCATCAGGACAGCAGCAGCAGTATAAGCAGAAATGTCTCTAGTTGGCTTACCTGTGTAGTTAGTAACTAGTGCTTCCACTTGATATGAAGCGCTTTAGCAGGTAAATAGCATAGCATAATATGCATACCTTTTGCAACAGATAATATTATAACAATAGGACAGCAAGCTTTTGCTAAAAGATGGATAGATACATACGTGGAAAGGATTGTGAATAATGATGATAATGTATTCTTATCCTTACTTCACCTGGCAAACAACCTGACTTGCTATGCCGTCGTCATCATCATCATTGCTTGCCGCAGTACTAAAGCTTCATCAACACAACAAAACACGCCACCACCATCATCATGATCATCATCATCACCCTCACTGCACGTTCAACAATAAAAGGCAATAATAATGCCGTCTTGGAGGAATCTAGCGTCAAATTGCTTATGAGAAGAACTACCATTGCCACCATCACACAGGTAAAAAGAAGAAGGTCTTAAAGGCAAACCACACTAGGACACAACACAGAATATTATGTTTTCTATGTTGTAGAAGAAGCTGTTGCTGGTTTAATGGTGGAGTTGGTGTTTTTATATTTCATTTTTTTGTTTCAGGTGAAGCTCATGCTCATGGACGGATGAAATAGTCGTTGAGGCATTTTTTTTCTCACGAACACGAAGTGAAAAAGAGAGGTCCATGAGCAACATTTGAACAACAGGTAACAATGCAAGATCTCAAAAATGCTTACATATCATCATAATGAATAGGTATATATCATATCCACTAGCCACATTCACACCAGACTAGGTATCAGAGATTGTACTTGTATTTTACTTGTTACTTGGTCCGCCCGTAGTATGTAATACTCCGTACTTTCAGATTTCCTTTGGATTTTTTCAAGTTCAGATAGCAGGACAGAACAGTAAACCCTGATCATAATAATTATAATGATGCACTCAGGTAAACCATTCCCCTTCTTCCTCCTGCGTCCACAAACTGTTTTCTTCCAAAAAGTCAAGTCCCTTGTAATATTTCTTCTTTTGAAATGCCCAAGTCCCAATACAGTATCCTTCAACTCCTCTGCTGAACCGCCTGTTACGCTCAACTAGAAGGCATTGGTGCAGCACAAGAAGGTGCAGATTTTACAAGAATAGGAGGATCTCACCACCAAACCGAAGAAGGGAGGAGAGCAGCGGAGCAGATGTGCATTTTTGCTCCAAGAGGAAGATTTTCATGATGAGGTTTTTGCTGTGTGAACGTTTTCTTTCTGTTTGCATTTTATCGTAAGTTTAGTGTATAAAACCACTTTACTTTGTCATTAACCTAATCTCTCGTCATCATTATTATCAATATTATCATGAACGTGCGGCTGTCCCTGCAGGTCTTCTATGTGCATAGAATAATAAGGTGATTTTTTACACACGAAAAGATAACCATTCTATCAGTTAAGTTCAACTCGCTTGTATTTGAACAACATGATCATCAACTTGCACACAATATGGATAAATGTAATATTAAGCCCCAAAAAATCACACTACTGCCATCCCATAACCTTTTTATGTCTGTTAAAGTTACATTGAAAAACGTAACTTCTTCTTGGCAAAATGTGAGCCAACATTTACATCGAAAATATATTAACTGCCTATCAACGTATATCATATAGGATGTGTGATATGTGCCAGTCTTTGCTGAGCTCATTCTTGTGGTATGGGGATTGTTGACAAAAATTGTGAGCTAGACAGACCAACTAAATAACGCAAGCAATTCTTATGAATAGCTGTTTTGCATATTTCACTGCTTATTCACCTTTACGCCGTAACGTATGCAAAAAAAAACATGCAGCACATAGCAGAAAATTTTGCCAATAATCTAATAGCAATAATATTGTAAGCCTAATACCTACTGTCTAACAAGAAAATGTGATGACATTACAGCTTAGAAAACCTACACGCGTATGGAAGTACGTTAATAAAACGATATCAATCTAAGCATTTAATTTGTAAGCAGCGATTGCATGTGAGTCCAATGACAAACCAAATGTGGATACATGTGATGTGATACAATGAATGTAACTGAATAATGAATACTATTACCACAACGTGATGATATTATCAGCAATACCAACCAACACAGTACATTATTGAAGTAGCAGTAGTAGTAACTCTTTCATGAACACTCGCTTATCGCCCCAGTCAACATCCATCAAAGACTTACCTTGCTTTGATTCACATTCTCGTTAGAATGGAAAAATGTAGAGTTGCGTACACACTCATCTAGAATGCTTAAAGTTCAGGTAAGTCACTGTGTAAAAGTTAGTAGCAGGTTGGCTAGTTTTTGGCATCGAATAGTCAAAGCCAAGTGCACTGGTCATGCATAATGCTACGTGATTGTGAGTGACTTGTCTTGTATTTCAGTCAGTGGCTTGGCCTGGCATTATTTGAGTCAAACTTTGTGTTCACGTTGCTGCTGCTGAAAAAAGTTGAAACAATATTATACCTACATTTACACATGCCCAAATAAAAACCAAACTGATAGATATTATACTTGGCTGCTTTGTTGTTGCTTCATTTTGCCTAGCAGCGTTTTTCGACTTGTTTGTAGATGTACAGAGTGGAGTGGAGTAATATTGGAAGGGATCGTGTATGCAATAACAAGTACATGTAATGCAAACATGTAGAAAATGTTTTTTTTTCACAATTACGCACAAATGCAGAAAACAGAAGAGGATATTATTCAAGATTACAGGTATTGCATTAATGGTTTAATCTTAAAACAAAAAGCGCACGGTGGAATCACACGTTTAAGAAGTAAGCTTCTCTAAACTTGGGTCCTCCATCTTAACAGTATGCATGCAACATAATCTGTGCAATATAAGTACTTTCCTTAAAACTCCCCCACGCGTTTTTCAAATATCAATATTAAACATCATGGCGAATGATAGATGTTCCAGTATGTTTTACTACAGGCAGCGTTGTGACTAAAGATTGTTTATAAAATCAATGCATGTTTGCACTTAAAAGTGTTTCGCATGAAGGAAAACAATGCCCAAATACTGTTCATTTCCTCAAGGTAATACATGCATATAAATATCTATTTTTCATGTATTTTGATTGGAAACCTTGCATGTCAAAATGGAAAAAATAAACATTTTGCAGCTTTGTGTCTGATTCTATTTTTTTAAAGCAATGTCCGTAACCAACATTGATTTATTTTATTTACGAGAATATTGAACTTATTCTGTCAAAAGCAGAAAATGTAATTTTTCTACTGCGTATTTCCCGTAGTTAAAAAGTAGCGTGTACTCAAGAGAGAAAAGAAAACGATTTTTTGTGTTCTGTCTGCAGCTCTAACTGCGTATAGCTTCCATCTAGAAAGTACAACTGGAGAAATGAGTAGACTGGATAATGTAAATAAGCTATGCTATAATATGAACTATGGGATCTTTGACTTGACTTTTGCTTTCCATTCCCAGCACACAGCTAAGGAGTCAGTGTTTGGTTGGACGTTGGACATGCTATTAATAAAGCTGGTCAATGCAAAACAAGTTCATGTTTGTAATACGAGAAGAGGGTGTTGGTGTTGTGGTGAGGCGTTACTCTCAGAGGAATAAAAAAAATCTTTCTGAAAATGTACTCACACAGCAATCGCAACAAGGACCAAGTCACTTTTATTATGTTGCAACTTGCAAGCAGCAAGCAAACAACTCGCAAGCAATGCTCTTAGATTTAATTGTTTCATAATCACAAGTACAACTTGCAGTAGTAGTACATAAGGTAAGATATCGACTTTCTCAAAGTTGAAGTTGAACTACTTGTGTTACGACTTTTGAGAAAGCAAGAATAAACTGTAGTTATATCAATTAGTATATCAGAATAAAGAGAGAAAAATGCCAAACAGGTTTTGACCTTTAATGAATCATTCATCGATTTGCAGAAAACACCGGCCGGATGTCTGCCGCTTGCAAAATTTTTATGCAATGGTAATGATAGTAATGGCGTAATAATAAATAGGTACATCGACTTTTCATTTCACGCAAAAGTTAAATAGGTATAGTTATAATATCAATGAGAACCGAAGTTTGCATAAAATAGGTACTAAACTAACTAACTAGCCAGACGGAGACACAATAACACTACTACTATATAAAAAAGGATTCTTCTTACAAAAACGATAATATTCAAAGAACGAAAGTTGGCTGGGAGGTTTGCTTTTTTTGCAACATCAAAAAAATGATTGATCGTCCCGCATATGTAAGGATTATATGCATGTTATTTTGTTAAAAATTTAAAACCAATACAAGCTTAGCTTATGACGACACTAGAATAAACAAAAAGCAATTTTTACTGCAAAATACCTTAAATATATGCTATAAGACAAAACATATTTGGATGAAACTTGTTAGATTACAACTGCAACTTTTAAAACATGTTCATGTTCGTGTAGAAAATCGCTGTGAAACAAAGCACTTAAAACCGTTTTGTCATCATAAATGATCAAGTTTACTTGACCTCGAATAATTATGGATTACGGTTGCTCTCGAATGAACAACGCTTCTACACTTTTATTATGAGGATGAACCTTGTGCCTTCCTTTTCTTACTCTTGTAACAAGGTTCGAAATACTGAAATTTAAACGAGCAAGAAAATTAATGTGTATACAGTGGGTTAGTTATGAACTATGGATATTATAGTAATTTGTTCTTAATTGCTTGTAGTTTTAAAAGAAAATTTTGTGAGCTTTTACCTTTGAAGTATACTTTTGGTTCTAACTGAAACAGCACTTATGGTAGCGACCAAAGTTGAGCGTAATTTGCCAAAGTTGCTCGTGGCCCATTTTGTCGCTAGAGAAAGCATTCTAGTCGGAGCGTTTGCTGCAATAAACAAAAAATCCAGTTACATGCATATAAATGGTATTTTTTCATCTTTTCGAGGCCGTGGTATATGTGTGCTGCAGTTCATGTGTAATTATTACTACAATGTCACCTCTACTTGTCATGTGACCGAGAATGTTATATTTATAGCCACTTATTTGTATGCATGCAATGTTGTACACGTAAACCTACACAAATATCTGGACGAAGAGTCTTGCTTATTGATAAATGACGAGACTTTGGTTGGGGTACTATGAAAGTAGAACTTTCCTCCCCAAAGCCTCAGGTCACCCGATCGTACATCCTGGTACAGTCGCCTTTCTTTTGGACAAGCTCTTCCGACGTCATCTAGAGCATACCAAAACACTGTTTTGTCAGGAGTGGTTTTAACAAAAAATGCCAAGTACGGAGCATTTTTCCCGGCGGCTTCATGTTGAGAAATATAGTCCCTCCAGAAAAAATTTCCCAATGAGTCAAGTCCTATCAACGTGTAGGAAAAGTCAAAGTAAAGGGCTGCCTGTACTAAATCTTCAAGGTCTCCTCGTGGATTCTCTTTGGAGAAACGCTGGCTAAAATCCTCTGCGAGCTTCTCAATCGATGCATTCCCACGAACCTGGTAGCGCTTTTTGGCCTTACAGGCTAGATAGTATAGACCAAAGTCGTGCTTACTGTCCATTATTTTGCTTTTGATTTGGGGAGCATGGACGAGTTTCCTAAAAATTAGCTCAGCTAAAAGGGACCACAGATCGTGGCTAACGGTCGGACGATAAAAAAATATTCGGTGGTCTAATGCAAACCCAATGGAAACAGGACCTATGGCAGGGCGATACTTGGATTTCCTATATATTTGCAAGCGCA
Source organism: Lepidocyrtoides sp. E14 (assembly GCA_027743805.1). Classification (NCBI taxonomy): domain Eukaryota; kingdom Metazoa; phylum Arthropoda; class Collembola; order Entomobryomorpha; family Entomobryidae; genus Lepidocyrtoides; species Lepidocyrtoides sp. E14. The sequence goes on from JAHZMZ010000248.1 coordinate 30,120, forward strand.
AATGAATGCAATGATGATATTATTTATTGTACTCATAAAGTATGGTATCTTACTTTATGTTGCTTACATATCAGCTAAAGGACGCCGGGACCTTTGCTTTTCTACTAAAATCACATCTCGAATAACTGTGGGGTACACACCATCTGGAATTTTCTTTAGCGGCCTGCATATTTTTTGCACACATATTTGTCGTTATCACGTAAACTTGTAACAAACTAATTTGCATAAATACATGGTGTTTTAAAAGCATCACGTACCCTATCGGAAGTAGAAATTCATAATAGTAAAAGGTTTTCCCAGTTTTAAGAAAGTGATACTTTGCCGTGCTCTTCAGTAAAACTCGGTCATTGTTGCAATTTCGAACCGAGATTGGTTGGTGAGTAGATGTAAGCTCCATAACAGAATATGAGAATCCAAAATGCAAAGCTGCTGCAGTCAGTTCAAATGACGGAGGTGTGCTATTTTCTGCTGCCTTCTTTTTATATTTATTAACCATCTTTTTGGGATTCAAAAGAAGTGCATCAACATCCGAAACAACTTTCCCACAGTTGCTGCAAATATCAGTGCAAAATACCGACCATTGCTTTGACAGCTCATACAATATAGCATCGCGAACAATAATGTATTCCTCTTCAGCCAGTCCCAAGGCTTGAGCGATTGCTCGATACATGCTGTTGATGACTTCCATATTAGCTACTATTTTAAATTTTTGTCCATGCACATGTATTCGTCTCTCCACTGGACCCAACTTTCTGAGCAAAATATTAGTTTTTAATAATTATTATTTAATTAGGGGTTGCAACAATACATAAACACGGCATATTCCTAATTACTTTACTTGAACTCATCCTCGCTAAGTAAAGCATGAATCCCTTGAATATTTCCTGGAGGGATAAGTTCGGTAGGCTCAATCCCGTAGCTATCCCAGAAATGTGTTCTACGCGTACCCGTAAAATGCAACAATGGAACAGTTCCTCTTGATCGATTCTCCAAATGTTGTCTTCTCCTGCCATGAACACTTTTGAAAAACGAACTGTGCCTCAGTTTATGCTCGAAAACGATGTTTTCGTTGAATGATTCGCGGGAGCTTGTAGGATAAGCTTCTTCGTACTCCTCATCGTAGTAGTCTTCATCTCCACTGCCACTTTCATCATACTCATCACTTAACGCTATTTCGCCAATATCTTCGTCATTGTCATCTCTTTCTGAAGAATCTAGCGGACTTTGTTGATCGATATCATGTAATGATAATGACATGGACAGTGGGTCTGTGTTGCCTTGTTGAGTTTCTTCAACCGGCAGTATGTTACTCATCATCCTTTCTGCGCTTTCCATTAGAATACATTTGCCTTGCGATGTAAAGCTTCAAATTGGTATAAAAATAGTGCTCAACTAACGGCTAAACTTAATGATATCGTTAGAGCTGAACTACAAACATGATATCTTATGGCAATATAAAAAAATACTGCATACATATATGCGTATTTAGACCAATGGACTACCAATACATGAGAAAATCATGAGCTACCTCATACCTCATAGGTAAAAAAACGTAGAAAAAGTAGTGCAAAATCCTAATAACATAGACTTCTAGCGAATTTTATCATCAAATTCAGTATTTGTGACAGTGACAAACGTATCTATGGGAGGATGATAGTTAAACATGTCCCAAAGAGGTTTAGCCGTTTGGTTTTTTATCAAGTCGGAACGGAGTGTAATAATAATGCATAAAAATGTGCTTTACTGAGTTTTATTTGTAAAATATTCCAGACAAATGGAACGTGATACATAATCGTCCAACATATCTTAAAACTGACTTTGAATATACAGAGAGGAGAGTATTATTGCGATATTTTCTCGAAAAATTACACGGATATTATTCTTTGTTGATTTATAGTACCCACTGAGGAACTCGACGAAATATTTCTGTCTCCTTCATTGTATTTAGGAGGATGTTCTAACACAGTATCAATCAGTCCAAACGCTTTCGCTTCAGTAGGGTTCATGAATTTGTCCCTCTCCATACTAGATTCTACAAAAAAATTAAATGCATGTCCAGTTGTTACACATCAAAGAAAAAACGGCAACCGCTTCACGACTCCGTCTACAAGAAAACTAAAAGTATTCCTTAAATTGACCTTACCAATTCGTCGTTCCTACGTTTGTATGAAAGAAACACGTAAAGTGAATAAAATTTGACTTTCTGGTAATCTTTTGTACCATGAACACTTACCAGCTGCTAACAACAATGACGCCATGGAGCATGCTTGCCCAACGCACCATGTGGAAACAGGAGGCAAAACATATTGCATTGTATCATAAATTCCTAAACCTGCAGTGACATGTCCACCAGGGCTATTAATGTAAATATGA
>JAHZMZ010000249.1:0-11597 GCA_027743805.1 Lepidocyrtoides sp. E14
GTAGCCAAGTACATTGCTGGTCCGGAAGTTGTACTTACCAGGCTTGGACTAACGGTGGGAACCTGTGACCGATTAAAAACATATAAAGTAACAATAATTATTTTTCTGTAGAAACATGTTTCTATTTTTGTTTATTTTGGGTAGCTGGGGGCGTTTGTAACAAACACGATTGGTAGCATTTGGGAAAACCCGTTGGAAGACATTTCCACCATTTTCTCACCTCAAAATTTTCCTGGAGTACCAGAAGAAAACGTTTTTAAACTTTTGGTTCAAATATATGGATTTGTACCTGAGCAAGCTCAATCTCAATGGCAGCAATCTGCAAGGAAAGGCGAAGCTTATCGAGAACTGCAGGGAAAAGGCCAATCCAGTAGGATTATCATTCCACTGCATTTCTTTACATTTCTAGTGTTTACCTGGCTCTTCAATGTTGTGAAGACACAGCAAAATATGGAGGTTGTAGTGGAAGCTCTGAAAGCCATGAATTCATGGATGAAAATGATCTGTATTTGTGAATGGCCGGATTTATCTCATTTTGTCGACGTTCTTGTCGTGTATTGTGCCACCTCAGTCAATACTCAAGATGACAAACTGACTGAATTAACGTTAGAAATATTAAGTGGAATCATAGGCGATCCCAATGCTCACCAGTTCCCTACTGTTATCTTAACTCTACTTGAAAAAATTCTTCCATTACAAACCGCCCTTGACATTGTTTTGCAACGAGAGGATACGGTAATGGGTGTTTTGCTTTGCGCCTATTGTTCTAATTTACAACTGACAAATTTTTTAAACATTTGCCATTAAATTTGTCGTTATCTAGGAATTGGCTACGTCGTTTTATGGAATGTATGTCGCACTGGCTGACTGTCATTCGAAACTTGTAGTGGATGTTTGTGATCCAGAAAACATATATAGTAAGAGAAACCCACTCCATCGAGAAAATTGTCTAGCATTAATTAACGTGCTACTAAAATGTACTGGCAGCCCAGGAATATATCCAGTGGATGAATTAGTCAGCAGTATTACCATTTCAGTTTGGTATTCGTTTGTGGTACGACCGTTGGTCTTACTAGTTTAATTGAATAATTTGAATTACTCTACAGTTGGCCAGGTGGTTATTTTGTACGTATTTTTACTGTAGGAGGATATACAAAATCTCCAGTCTGAAAGACTTAAATATGTGAGAGTGATGCAGGTTTTCGAGGAGGTGTATAAATCCCTAGCAAAAATACTTATACGAAAAGCCCAGTATCCTCCTGATATAAATGAATGGAACTCGGAAGAAAAAGAACAGTTTAGAATTTACAGACAAGACGTTTGTGATTGTATCACATACTGTTTCGAATTAAGAGGCTGGACAATGTTGAATGAAATTGTTGATTGGACAGAAGTGGACTTACAGACTGCTGAAAGTGTATGTAGCTCATAAAAGCATTTGAATTAGAAACAACGACTATTGAATGCGAGTTTATGATTTACTATCATCCTAGTAAAATTATTGTCATTATTTTTTCTGGCAGGATCCTAGTAAGTTGAATCTACTTTGGCCGGAACTGGAGAGCTTGATGATGGGAATACGAGCTGTGGCTGAAAACATTTCTGATGAGACCGATCCAGTCGTTGTTGAACCAATGAAAAGAGTATTTTCAGTGATAGAACGCGTGTTAAAATTTAACAGGGGGGTGGGCGGAAACCCCAAATTATTCCAGGCCGCAATTGAATGCATAAGTAAATAAACGCATTAGTAAACGTTTTTTACCACCGACTGTTACTAATGAAATTAAAATATGATTTTCACAGGTTCATGTAGTGGAATGATTCATCTGTATGATACCGTGTTGAAAAGCATAATTGGTTTTATTCTGGAAGGCTTATTTCAAACAGAAGTAATGACATCAGCAGCATTAGCTTTAAAAACTTTAAGTCGAGATTGTTCTAGGAGTTTGGCTCCATTTACAACAGACATTCTATCATTTTGTAAGGTAAGCTACACAGACGGACTAACAAGATTTAATCGTTCATCTTTGACAATTCAACTTTTTAAAAATGTGTATGTGTATTTGTGTTTTAGCAAGCTCTAGAAAGTGGCCGTATGAGTCCTAACGACAGTATTCGGATTGTTTTTTGCATCGGAAGATTTTTACCCTTCTTACCAAATGATCAAATAATCAGTGCTGTGAATGAGATTTTTGCCCCTTGTCTAACACAATTACAGAATTTAGCTGCTCAAGATGTAAGATACACTTTTTGTGTATATTTTTGAATGTATTATTTCAGGGGTGACACGAATACATTAAATTTTTTGTAGGCTCAATCCGATATAAAACACAGTTTGCTTGGTATACTAAACATATTTGGTACACTGTGCGCCTCCTTGGATGGCTCATCATCAGGAGATGATGATGACGACGAAGAAGATGAAATCTCTGAAGAAATGGCGTCCACAGCGTCAAACAACAATAACAATTCTAGTCAATCAACCAGCCAACAAAGAGCCGCTGCCCAAAGCCGGGCTCAACCTTTGATCCCAGTTGTAGAACAAATTCTGCCTGCGTTACTTCCAGTAGCTGAAAAATGGGCTAAAGACGAAGAAGTCATGGAGGCCCTTTTTTCAATTCCAAAGCACACCCTATCAACAATTCATTCCTCGAGTCCTACTGTGATCCATTACTCTATGCAACTTGTAGTCATCTCGTTCCGCATCAATCCCTTGATGTGTGCAACTTCTCTTGCCAGACAGGTTTAGATGATCGTTATCTTTTTTCCACCAATAAAATTATGGTCTTATTTTTCTTAAATGCTCCATTTTTTCCTGTAGACAATGTTAATGCTAGGAAAAGAAGAGATGGCTACGCAATGCCGCTTTCTTGCTGAAATTCACCAACTGGTTGGCGATCGTGTGAAAGATAATCGTGATATAGATTTTACAGAATCGTATCTTCAACTGATTGCTCAGTTAATTAGGAACAATGTAGAAATGGTAAACTCGGCTGGGATCCGACTGGAAGGCATACTTCAGTTTTGTAAGTACAGCAGTTTCAAAAGTTCATGAAGTGAGTATGTATTTTACTTTATTGAATATTTTCGTCTTTACAGCTATTGGGGCTTTCACATGCATGGAGCCGGCAGTTTTAAAAGCTGCCATCTTTTTGGTAACAACTACACTTCCAAAGGCATCTGAGTTACGTCCTCCGTTGATTGAATACTTCAAGGCAAACGGGCTGGCACTTGTGCGTCAAATAATTCTGGCTATAGGTCTGTGAATAAACAGTCAACATGGTATATTGTGGTGATGATTTTGGCATACCTAAGTAATTAAAAATGTTTTTCAGTCAGAGTATCTGCTATTTCTATCTGTTGTAGGCCATGTAATTCCTCGTTCCAATTGTCACAATTTCTCAGAGTTGCTCCTGGCACTGAATAAAGTTTTTACGGCAGAGTGGCGAGGATGGTTGTCTGAAGTTTTAGCGGCGGAGGGATTTCCTTCTGTTCATGCTAATCCGATGACGAAATCAAAATTTTACATCAAAGTTACAAAGTACAACGATACAACAGTTTACAACTTTTTATAATATTTGTGATATAATAAGTAGATTGTAAGTATATACACAAGTATGTCTCCATTGCTTATTATTTTCTTCCAGAGAAAGAGTTAACAAGAGAGCAATACAAGATGCCATCAATGAGTTTAGCCAGGTGTGTCGAAACATGGGAGGCTCTGAGTATGCCGCTGCACACATCGAAACGAATATAGAACATACGTATTTTCTGTTTTTAAGATGAAGCAAAAAAAGGTTGATCAATTTGTGGATAAAACTAATACGAAAATCGAGAGAAAAAATGATTAATTATTTGATGTTAAGTACATGATAAAAAAAGCTATAAAACACAGTGCATACCTATATACATACCAAATTTAACAGATTGTAAGTCATTTCTCTAGTACCAACATACATCGGTACCTCGTTACGACATACCTATGGACATATTTTTTTGTGAATTGTGGTAATATTGACATTATGGATGTTGTTTCCACGTTCAGAAACTGTCTGAAACCAGGATAATATGCAGAATAAAAGTGTTATTTGTGAAACAAGTGTCGGAATTGAATTTTTTTAGTGCAAGCTTTATAATAGGGAAGAATGGTCCATACTTCATTATCGCATTATATTCTTAATATGCATAATATGTATATGAACTTTGCATGGAATTTTTCTTTACTCTTTTGACACGCTGCTGCGCGATTTTCTTGTCTCTCCAGCTTCTCGAATGTTGCAGTTTTCATTTTTAAGAACTGACCTATATGCTAGAGCGTACGATACCATGAAATATAAATGAGGATTTACTCAACCGTGACAAAGTATGCTATACGTAAACCATACGGAAATTCAAGTTTTCCTTGCACTTGATTATCACATTTTAAGGCTTTTGGTTGTGTTTTATAAACATACGAAATATATATCTAAGCCTAAAGCATAACATAGTAATTGACACAATTGTTATTTAGTTGATTTGAGGGCTGGAATAACTGCTTTCATGATCAAGTTCACACAAAATGGAAATCATAAATGTAGCTACTTTGCTTTCTTCACTCTTATCCTTGAGATTAATGATCGTTCTTTTGGTTATAAGAAATATTTCGTGTCAACTAGAGAAAGCCGTGCAGCCCAAAGAGGAATTTGCACTGAGTTTGTAAGACTGTTTACTGAAATTACTTCTTACGGCAACTTTATATAGTTTTCATTGAACAATCCTTGTGTTTGTTTATCTTGGAGTATATAGATGGNGCAACGGAGCAAAGATTCAACGAAGACAAGTGCAAAAAGTGCTACATCAACCTATTTGAACAGCACAAGTTAAAGCCTGTGAGTTTGCCTTGCTTCTTGAAGATTTTTTCTCATTTGTCCAACAAAACTAATTTATGTGTTATGATGACACATGAAGACATGAATACCATTCCACGAAAAAAATCAATCATGCATGCATAAATTTTCAGCTTGAGTTTTTAAATTATAGGATAATGTTTCAGATTCCGAAATTATCAAATGTTCCAGAAATTTTGGAGCGTCCATATTACCATCATTCACGACGACGAGTAATGGACAAGGACCACAGCAGCAAGTTTCACCTTTTAATTTGTTTCGACAGCTTAATCCACTTGAAACTGTTGGGGTCAGGGCGGTAACTTGCAATTCAGAGGCATGATACGCTTTGAGGAAAAAATGAGCGAACTGGTTACGGAAAAATTGAAAAATGAAGCAGTCAATAATCAGTATATATTGCATTTATGGATGTAGGTATCGCAAAACACAAGTTTTCGCTTGGAACGAATCATAATGCCAACGGTAGCATCCATGTTTCAACTGTTTTCTAGCAAAGAGTTCTCATCAAACAATCATCGACAGCAGCAATTTCCAAGAAAGTCTTATGTTGAATGTCTGTTTGGGAAATTATTTGAAACTGAGGTAAAATATTAATATGCAACTACATAAAAGCGGTTCAGATTTGATGCATTTTTCAAACCGCCTGAGATACATTATTTTGGTGATTTTGCAGTTGGCACTGTGCCCAACCAGTCCAGCGCTGAGGCGCTGCGCAAATGAAAACCGAAAAGTCGATGAAGATAAGATTTTCTCCACAAATATTCCCATCAGTTATGACTTTTAAAGGAACTGAGTTTAATCAATCAAAATCACTCAAGCGGATGCATATTTTGAATTTTGTTACTAATAAATATTATGTATGAATGAATAACAAAATTGAATGTGGAAACACGAATGTTGTTCAATGCCAAAATACAAAATTCACAGTGGCGCAATGAAACTGGGGTATATATGTATGTGCATACAAGTAGAACAATTCAAATGTTGTATTCCTAATACTCAATATTTTTAATGTGCACACTTAAATATGAGCAACAATGCACATATTCTTGTGGTGACTGAGACTTAAGGACCAAAAAAATAGTTGAACTCATCTTCTTCTGCCTTCTTTTCCAATTCAGCTTGGGACAATTTAATGATGGTTTTCGGGGGTCTAGATCGGGGCAAAAGTGGTCGTCCTTTCTATTGATTGAAAAAAATTAACATTAAAGTCAATTCCCAATTCTATTGAAGTTGGAATGAAAATGACGGAACCTTTTGAACGATAGGCGCTTCAGCTCGAGCAATCGACCGAGATTTTCTCTCTTCATACATTTCTTTCTTTTTGTTGATTTGTTCAACTCTTTCCGTTTCACGGCGTTCTTTGTCCAGTTCCTTCATTATTCAATTGTAAAAAACTTTCATGCATTAAAAGTTTTTACTCACTTTTATTTGAAAAAGTATGTATATACATGTATAATATGAATAGACGTACACGTGAGATTTGCAGCACTATTTCATTGGGCATCGCCTGTAATATAATATCATTTACTTATTACAACTAACGTCCCTTTACTAGCTATATACATTCATGTAGTAAAAAGAAAAAAGTGTCTTTCCTGAATTTCTTTCATCAGATCTTCAAAATTCTTTTCTACGCTGGTTAACATCATTGTTGGATTCAAGTGATGATCAACAGTGCCTACATAATTACGAAACATTACGTAGTATATCCGTTTCACATTATAGTTTTAGGTCAATATTAACTTGTAAAAATATTTATGCATATTTTTAAATGATATTTTACCGACTGCAGCAGTATAAACTTTGACAATGTGCTTCTGAAGAATTCTGTAAAGTTTTTGTTGTTTTCGAACATCGTAGTTTCCTCCAGTAAACATTTCAAACAGCATTCCAAGTGCCTTTGCACGCTCTTCGTCCATGTCAATACTAGATTGCATTGTAGATATTTCATCTCGCAATAGTTTTCCCCTGTGATTTAGTTGTTTCTGTTGACGGTTAAAACATTATGATATCAACAACACAAAAAAACGCTTGATATCAAAGCACGTCCAACATTGGAAGTGAATGTACAATGTACCCTTGTTTTGGAAATTTCTTGCTGAACTTTCTCCAGCAACTCTTCAGATGCTTGAGAGTGCTGAATCAATGAAAGGTTAGCTTCCTCCATATCAGAATAAATGGCGAGTAGTTGGCTTGGTCTCGTGAAACTCAAATCTTTTTGCAAAAAGGAATGTGGTTTTGTGTGTGGATATATAGCAATTATTGTAAAGCTATAAAAGGTTACCAAATTACTTACTGGCTAGTTCTCTACGATCAGTTTCCTCATTTCCAGCGACTAATTCCAATGAGTTAAACAATGATTTCTCATTGTATCCATCTTCATCCTCTGTGGGGACAATAAACACACATGGACCATAATTTATGTTATTTTGAGGGTGAAGTTCTCTTTCAACAAATTTATGGAACAGCCTGTGTTTCACTTTTATATGAAGTTACCTTTTCCGTATTCGTCAGCTTGCTCACTCGGTTTTGTGAGAAGGGCGTTCGCATCGAGAGGTTCTAGGTCAAATAAAACCTTTTCATGTTTTGCCGTTACGTGGGTCAACCTGGACTCATTTCGCTTGACTAGGGAAGCCGCAATTTGGTTTGGTGTTGGTGGAGCTAGCCTGTTCAATCGTTTCAGGCGTCGGAACTCTCGTCTAGCCTTCTTACCTTTCGGCTCCGGCTCTGGAGGTGGTTCAGTGTATTCCGGTGGAAGTCCAATATTTGTCCGAACAAGGCGGCCAAGTTCTGCTACAAATTGACTACTTCCAGCACTGGTTACTGCATCCAAAGTGGCTAAAACAAAATTACAGTATATTTAAAGACACTTTGAAAGAGCCTATGACAGGCATTCCATTCCAAGTACTAAAATTACCTGTTTCGGTTTCAGTTTCATCTCGGGGTTTTCCCTGTTGTTCTTGATCTTCAACGTATGCACTAGCTTTTTGTTGCACCATTAACTTGGCTTCTCTCAAACTCATTCCTTGTTTCACATATTGGACCAGTTCCTCCTTTACTTGTTGCTCTCGCTGTCAAAATTTTAACTTAAATTAGCCGATTAACCCTAAAGCAGTTAATATTTCAGTAAAATAATTGGGATAATTTTTTTAAATTTCTACCCTTTGTGCCCTATTCTCTTCTTCCTCGTCTTTTCTCATAATTTCCCGTGAAATATCATTTAGAAACCGCATGTAAGATTTGCATTCTCGGAGAGACTCATTTGTTCCAACGATGTCACTTTTCAATTGATTGATATTGATGCTCAATTGACGAACAGCTAAAGCCTTCAAAGTAACAGAAAAGTAAAGGCGACTAATTGTATTACTAGCTGTTGTACAATGTACGATAACTATAGCGTAGCCTGATGCTGACAGGACAGAGGAGTGTACTGACCTTATCCAGTTTTTCTTTTACAGTCGCCTCCGCTCTTTAAAAAATGAATAGCGAAGGAAAATTGTATTTCTTATCGACAAAAATTGGTTTCGGGAATAAAAATTGATAGGTAACTTTACTTTTTTGAAGCCTTTTGCGTAATCTCGTCATTTTCTCGTAAGAACGTCTCAAACGCCTCCTTGGTAAAATCTGTTAGCCATTCATACTTGCTAAGGCAAGTTTCTTCAAACTCTTTGGCCTGTTTGATTAGCTCCAGTGCTATTTTTCTAGCTCGGACTGCACGCTGTAGTATTCACGACGTGTTAACCAGCACTTTTTTTTATTTTTGAAAATCAAATTAGAGTTAAAAGGTCTGTTACCCACGCGCAAGTAGTAAATTTCTTTCCTCTGCATGATATATTCTGAGTGCATTTTTCGGGAAACCTTTTGCAGGTGGTTTATACCTAAACCATGTTGCGCTTTCCATACTACCTTTTTGTAGTCTTGTGCTAAAGCTTCAACCATGTTTTACAGTCAAATGTAATCATTTTAGCCATATTTTTTTAAATGGTGGAATAAAATTAACTAGATAGCGCAAAGACAAAGTTACGGTTTATATACAGGGTCTGTAGGTTGGCTGCAGAAAAGGTTTAATTCTGGAGAGAACAGTTTGACTCTGCTTATATCCTTTGGTGCCCTTCATCAACGTTGGAATATGCTGCTGTTTTTCTCTGTCCTGGCAAGATGCAAATTATGACGTGACATTATTGGAAGTGGCATGAACAATGGAAACAGTTTACGATTAAGATAAATGAATAGAAAATACTACGAGTGTTAACGGTTAGCTTACGATTACTTAGTTAGTTTACGATTAGTAATTTTGGGTAATAATTTACCTGTGCTTTAAACTCGTCTAGCATTTGAATGAACTGTTCCACATTTTTCGGATATGTAAATGGATTTGGAGCTTGATCCCCTTCCACGGTGGGAACGGCTTCGTCAATTTTAATAATTTTCACCTTGGGTTTGCCTTGTTGGGGTAGTTGGACGCGCAAATCCGGAATGGGTGGAAGTTCTACTGGAAGCGGGGGTCGGGGCTCGGTGAGAATGTCGATCAGGCCATTACTTCTTGTCGGGTACACAACAGAGGCGATTGCCGCCTCTACCAGTGACGTTCTCCCAACTCCACCAACAGACATTTTTCAGCAAAGTTCAAGATCACTAATGAAACAGATTAGCACAATTCTGCTCAATTCTCAACGAACGTCCTCCTAGGTTTGGCGGAATTGTATGATTGTCACTGTAAATATTGTGTGATACCAATATGATAGTACTATAGTGCTGGCAATTTTAATAGGGTATTTAATAATCAAAATTTGGGGGCAGACATCAGACGATCATCATGATGGATTGCAGTGTGTAAAATACTGCAAGTTTTAACAAGCCACATAAAATATTGATCAAACAGCAAATTTCCATGACGTGGAGATACGGTTTGAGCTACTTAATATGGAGTAACGAATAGCAAAACCCTGTTTGTGATTGTGGCACTAATGGAGGAAATAACAATTACATATCCCTTGTGGTACTGGAAATACCTTGTCGGTTTATTGTGGCATAATGAAGTACATATGTGACCACTGACGGAGAAGGTGTATTCTAATATTGTATGCAATCATGATGAATAATATAATAAATCCAAGAAGCTTCTTACTTTTAGTTGACTTTATTTATATATGTAATTATATCTGCGAGGAAGTATTACAAGTAATTGTTCAACATACAAGAGCTTATAATATAATTTTTATTCCTAGAACAAGAGATGGCTGAACACTGAATTAGCGAATACCCATACCATTTTAGGCATTTTACACACGACTTATTTTGCAGAACGTCATCGGAAAATTGATGGAATTTCACCGGAAAAGTCTTTAGCATCATACCATTTAAACCCACAATCGTTACTGATGTTGACCTCAGCTGCCATTGCATTTGTTCCTTCTGCGCCGGTGCTGATGTCAATGTCACTTTCCTCTTCAATTGTAGCTAACCTCAATTTGCTAAATGGAAAGTTCATAGATTTCTTTCCTTTCTTGATCTTTTTCGTTTTCAGCTTGATTCCACCATCGTTACTACTGCTACTACACTGTGCGGGATTCAGCTTTTGAGAATTGAGATCTTTGAACATGACCTGGCGAGGTCCGATTGCGTCCCCTTGCTCAACACCTTCTTGTCCATAATCTTTCATTCCCAGTTCAAATGCAGTGATTCCCCACGTGCGAAGCCAAATGTATCGACGAGCCTTTTCAATATTTGGCTTACTGATTTCAGGATAATGCCCACCTGCAGAAATTGGAATGTTGCTGCTCAATGTCAGAATCTCCAAAATGGAATATGCATAACGGTTGGACGCGTTTAGGGCGCAGTTCTGAACTTCCTTTCCACCCTACACGCACAATATGTGAAGTAAAATCACAAAAACAAGTAGCTTTTATAGTTAAAATATTTATGAATGAATGAGCATGCACTTTATATTGCCGAAAATACCTTTAAGTGGTAAATGCAACATGTTTCATCCATGTACTTGTAGTTGTCTATTTGTTTGATCACATAATCAACGTCGCTGTCACAAGTGAAGATTCCATACCGAGTCAAAAGTCAATGGGCACTGTGATGAATGAACAAACTTTCCTGTCAGCGATTTATCCTTCTCGCGATAGGATGACATTTGCACTATAACCGATGGTTCAGAGATGATTGCTTCAATGTCATGGTCAACATGCTCGTTCTGGGAGACAGCTTGTCTAGTTTGTAATGAGGACGCCAAAAACGCATAACGATTAAGACTGAGGACTTTGACCGAAAATTGATTTCCTACACACACGGAATTCATATAGCAAAGACAGCATTAAGTTACTCTCGAATGAGACAAGTAGTGCACATAGAGCATGTACGTACAACTTACCAGTTTTTCCCAACAACCACATCAAGCATCTAGTAACTAGAACATAATCCGAGTCCAGAGCAAAGATGCAAAATTCATTTCTCTTTTGATTCAGTCTTCCTTGATACTAAAATTTAAAAAGCATTGTCAGTAATAAATTTGCAACACTAAGAGTTTTTAAGCGAATATGAAAGTAAAACTAGTTGATTAACTTTCATGAGAAATTTTCGAACGATTTGCATTAGCTCATCATAATCAGTAAAGTCTGGAGAGGTTCCAACAGCAGGAATTCCAAGCTTCTTCACCGCCTTTGCTACTTCTTCTTCATGTCCCTTTGGAATGACACCTGC
>JAHZMZ010000250.1:0-15579 GCA_027743805.1 Lepidocyrtoides sp. E14
GATGGAAAGCAAAAAAGCAATAATGAAACAACTCATGAAAATTTGAATATCATGTCGAGACGGCAAGAAGAAGGGGGTAGTACTATTGACAGGAGCAATAATAATCATAGTAGTAAAACTAGTAGTAATAATAGCAATAGCTCTAGTAATAATAATTATAATCCTAGTGTAAAATCAAATTCTATTAGGCCGAAAAGAAGTAGATCCAGGCCAAAAGGGGAAGAGAGTGTTGGTGGTGGTGGTGATGTGCCATCATCACGAAATTCTAACATAATATTTAACGTGTTAAATGAAAAAGTACACAGCAGCAACGTAATCAACGATACGCCCTCATCAGGTCTAATGAAAGCGAGACATTTGGAAAGCACGATATTTCGCTTCCTTAAAAACACCAACGGTTCAGGAATGAGAGAAAGAAGGAATCTTGATGTGGAATTCCGAAAACTGTGATTGTGCGTCACATCACATGAGAGAGAACCCATTGTTCTTCTCAACAACCGAGTAGTCTCCGTCGAGTCGCTTTTTTGAAAATTTGGTAAAGAAGGATGAGATATTGGGAAATGAATTGAATTATCTGAAGGGATTTTTTACAAACTTGTCTTCTGCAAACTTTTGTAAAGAAGCTGTATTTGGTCTTGATGGAAAGCAAGCACAACACCAATTTTGCATATTACATGACGTGAGATATACAATATTGCAGATCTTCAGCTCATAAAATGAATCGAACCCTAACAAAAAGGGGTGTACAATTAAATCTGATTTTTAAATTCTGTGTTGCCTCAACAGAGCTATTTGGCAAATATTGAAATAAAAGTAGTGGTAAAAGTAAACTCATACAACATGATTATTATTACCAATTATAATGTACTCATACATTTTTGTAGTAAGTAATGATAATAATTATAAGAATAGTGCACTAAAAAAACGATTTTAGGGATTTATTAAATACTTTCAGGCTTTCAGGTGCTGTTTTGAACACAACATATTGCTACTATATTACTACTACTACTGGATTATCACCGAAAAAGATTATTAAAAGATTGATATGCTGCTGCTCCTTTGTTTGACAATTTGTTAACATTTCATTGGATGAAAAAATGCATTTGCCTCGATGAATAAACTAATATGCCTCATGATGAGTTAACAGGAACCATTTTCTGAAGTGCTCAGTCAGTGCTCTATATAGGTTTCGCAGAAATGAAACGAGTATTAGTATTTCATAATCAATTTTTGGAAATATTACTATTTATGTATTAATTAATATAATTCTTCTTATCTTTAGACGAAAATGATCGTCAGAAGTCATTTTTCTAAAATGTAGTCAGTCAGTACAAGCGTCATAATACGGTCATGAGTCTACCTCACCTTTTCTTTCCTTCCTTTCACCTTGTCTCTGAGAAATTCTTCCTTTATAGCATTGCAAACACAAATTATGCAGCATCTTTCTTTGCCAAAATGAGTTCAGAATACCTCGCATTTGTATTGAGAAACGATTAAAGTTGATATGAGCTGTTTTTTTCTGATTTTGATGTCTGAGACTCAGACTCTAAAGAGTAAGCATTTAAATTCGAATATGTACTTAAAATGTAGGAATGCATGTGGTGATTGATGGATCGACTCGCTCGTAGACTTTACTTCACAGTTTTAAACATAAACACAACTCCAGACGAGTAAATGAGTTAACACCTTCTAGTATAAATATTTGAATGTTTGCTCTGTGCATCATAGATGTACCCCTAATGTCCTTATCCTAATATACCTAAGTATATCCTCTCTACTTTACCGAAATTCAGAATGTCAGCATCCCACAGTGGGACTCCCACTCACTCAGCTCACAAAAAAGAGCGTTATTAGTTCTCTTATGGCAGGCAACGTGTTGTAAAAGCGATAAAAATGCTAGGTTAAATTTTCTAAGCGTAAATACGTGATGAGATTCGTTTTCAGTAAAAATCTGAAAATAATAACCTATACTCTTACGCCAATGCAATTGAAATATACTAACCAGAACGCCTAGGGGTGTATGATGCATAAATCTTAAAACGTCAACAAAGTTTAGACTCCCTAACAGCCCGATTAACCAACTGGTCAATATTCCTTATGAACTCATTTATAATAATAATATTATTATGAGGGTATAGTCCTTTTTGATCGGTAAACCTTTTAAAAAATTCACAACCCCCTGAAACCAATTCGGTACCTATTTGGTAAGCCAACCTTTTGTATCTGCAATGCTTAAGCAGATCAATGATAGTACAACAAGCTTATTAAAAAATAAACCCTTTAACCCAATCTAAGTACATATTATATTTCCTCACAACAACCAATACACAATATTATACTTATCGGTAAATTTTTAGTGGGTAGTGATGTCGAAATGATATATAAACAACTGTAGAGTACTGCTACTGTAATGTTACTTGAGTATTGTTTATAAAAAAAATAATCAAAAGTGATGATAAGTGAAACTTATAAACACACAGAACAACGCAAAAAGGAGAATTTGTATGTAAATATTTACATTTATTATATATACATAGTAGGCACTACACTTTCGTTTTTATTGTTAATAAACATGAGTAATTGATGAATATGTATAAATATTATAAGATGATTGATTAATATATTAAAAATGTAATGCGCTTGCGTATCATCTATTGAACTATACAAGTAGGTATGTAAAGATTTCCAACGTAAAGTACTCCGATAACTGTTGCAAACTTGCAGAAAGGCCCAGAGAAGGTGGGGCGGGGGAAGAGTTCATTTTATAGTGAGTGATATTGTTGGTACCCCAGTTATAACTTTACAATATTATGTAGAGGCTACAAGATATAAATGTGTCTGATGCATGATATATATACCTTGCAAAATGTATTATTCAAAAACATATAAGTATTATTATGACACTGTCAAATGTACAGAGAGTTTTATGGGTGAAATAAACTTTTTAAATGAAAAAAAATTGATGTTAGACTTGCATTGAGCACACACATTTGCCACAGCAGCATTTGCGCTGATCATTCGTAAAATAAATACATTAATTACATTAGCACCGCAAGCAACTTACAATCATATCAAAAGCCAAACGAAAACTTGAAAAGCTACTGAATGTGGAATGGATGGAAGACAAATTACAATGAATATTAATAAAAACAGGCACGTAGAGCTGACTATATATTCTTCTATTCCATTCTAAGGAACTAATCAATATCAATAAACGTTTGAATACATGGGTATGATGGATTTCATATACGGTATAATATATAATTTAATTTTACAACAAGAAATTTTCAGTGTCAGAGTGTTCACTCCCATTAATAGCATTTTTAGTTAGATCTACAGCTCCGGTCGGTTCCTGCTCCTCAGTTTCTGGCTCAGCATCGTCGTCGTCAGCCTATTTGCCACAATGGTAGGATTATTATGAGTTGTTACAATGCATCACCAATCAAACTGTTTATGTAGAATGGGTATCATGCATTACAGCAACAGTTAAAAGTACTCACCGAAACTCCAAAACTCTTCAATTGCATTTTAAATTTCAGGATACGACTATCCTGTTCCGAAAGAAGCTCAAGAAGTTCTTCTTGGTCCTTTTTCATTTTCACGACCTCCTCTACTAAAAGCTTGTTTTCCTCTTCAAGCTTCCCGATCAATTCTTCTTGCATAGGATTCTTTATTCCCATCTGCATCCCTAGCTCGAGATTTTTCAGACGTTCTCCCTAGAGAACAATTTAATAAAGAATAACAACCTCACTTTTTGTAGACAAATGCCTTCTAAACATTTTTAGCTTACAAAACTATTCAACTTACCAGTTCGTGAAGTTGACGATCCTTACTCGTGATGATGGATTGATACTCTGCAAGGGAAGCCTGGCTATGTCTCTCGCTGTTCATTTCAGTAGTAGCGCGTTGAGCATTTGCAAGGACTAGTTGATTTTTTAGCTGCAGCACCTCATTGGTTAATTCCCCTATCNGTAGCGCGTTGAGCATTTGCAAGGACTAGTTGATTTTTTAGCTGCAGCACCTCATTGGTTAATTCCCCTATCACGCCCTACAAATTCAAAGATATACTTGTAAATGGGACATACGATAGTAAGTATGTATATTTAGCAGTTCTGTTTGTGCATTTTGAAATTTTTTTTACGTTGCTTGTCATATTGGAAGCTTTCAGTGCATTGACTTCTCTTTTCAGACTTTCTATAGTTTCATCCTGTGTTCGAATTACTTCTTTGTAGCGACTGATAACGTCAGAATTTTTTTTTACGTTGCTTGTCATATTGGAAGCTTTCAGTGCATTGACTTCTCTTTTCAGACTTTCTATAGTTTCATCCTGTGTTCGAATTACTTCTTTGTAGCGACTGATAACGTCACTGGGAGACTGATGGTTGTTTACCATATGCCCTATTTTACTAAAGTCTTGAGAGGAAGTGTCCACATGAGCGAGATTAGCACCGGGGTCGCTAAGTTGTTGTAAAATTAATGATTCAAATTTCTTGAACATTGCACAGAAATAATGATCAAAAATCAGATCCGATGAGTGTTTTGCCACCAACTGTGGACGTTTTAATGAATGCAAATATAGTTCTGATTTTGAAATTTGTCCAAGAGCATCCGAAAGTGTATCCATTCCTATTCGATTGTTTATGAGTTGAATCATACTTTCCTGAAAATAATTTAAAAAATTCAAATTACGTCCTCTCTCATAATAAAGTAACATAAAATGTATTTACGAACCTTTGTAAACGAAGGAACAGTGTTTGGATTGAAAAATAGACATATTCCCATTATAAAGGAAGCCAGTCCACGTACAAGTGCTTCCTTTTCGTCTGATTCAGCTGATGTTATCTGCACACAAATAAATAATTGCGTCAGCATTGAAACAAATTAAATACAGAACGGCTAGAGGATCTTGTTCAATCAAAATGTTTCATAGTACCTGGGTAATTAAATACGGTACAGATTTAGGGTTTCCCAGAAATTGCCCCACGGCATTTGGACAACCCTCTAACCAGACCGACAGAAATTGTAAAAAAGCAATTTTCATTTGTGGTTTCGATCCCTGGAAAATGTTTTTAAAAACTTGATATAGCAATGTATGTTTCCTTGAACTTTTATTCAAATTATTTTCCAGTATTCAACTCACCTGCTGCTGTAGAGTCAGTAAAAGAAAATTTAAGAGCGTCACTGGATTCTGATCATGTTTCGGCAAACTAAATTGGACTTTAAGTAGGTTTTCCCTCTGCCTATTGTTGCCCATTACGGTGTGACTCAACGCAACTGACGAAAACCAATTGTTGCTGATATCTTTACTAAACAGCCCACCACACAAAAGCTGACCAGCCGTTATTGCATTGGCTATAAAAATTGAATTGAAAGGATACAAATATAACGAACATAACACAAAATGAGCTTTACGACTATAATTTCAAGAATACAACGTTATAGTACCGGCTTCTCCAGATGCGGGCAACAAGTCTTTGATGACACCCTCTTGGCTTTTCTCATTTTTAAAAAAGTAGCACTGAATACAATACAGTACAGAACAGCGTAAAGACAAGGGTTGTCTTTCATTTACCAAACCCATTAGAAGAATTACGATGACTGGTCTGGAATAGAGCAAAAAAACCGTGAGCTTGGAAAAATAGAATGTTATTTCCCGACGGAATTAGATACATAAATTACAAATAATTTCAGATCTTATCAGCAAAAGTTTCATCGCGAGCTCTAAAAAACTCTGCAAACTGAGAGCTCAAGACAAAAAGTCAAGCTCATCAGTTAAACTACAGAGGAACTCAGCTTAACGGTCAAGTTCTCCATCATAAATTTTTATAATGATTTTTTGTGCAATTGTAACGACTCACCGTGGAGGCTCCGAAGGTGCTACGACGGAGCCAAAATACTCCTGATTTTCCAGACAGCCTCGTATTACTTCACCAACAGTGGCAATGGCTTCGGCTAAAGTTTCAGATGGAATTCCATTAGCCATTACAATTTCACAAAGACATTCCAGAATTCCACATTGTTTTACAGCCTTCTGACAAGATTGGGTGATGTGACTTGGATTCAGCGGAGATGTCACTGTACGCACTATTTGCAACATGTGATAAAAATTTGACACTTTTTGTGTTGGCCAGCCCAAGTCGGCATCATAGTCCGGAAGAGTAAAAAATGGAACCAGCCTCTTAATGTAGCTTCCTAAAAGCAAATTTGATGCAGTAAATTGTACCGGCTGTTTTCATAATATGATTGCAGCTTGAAAGTTGAAACCGCTATTGGAATGACATTTATCTCGTACAACAAGTAATAGAATCGCCTGTAATAAAACATGACATTCAATTAATGAATACTCAATTTTTATAAATGAATATAGCAGTATACGTTTCAAAAGTTACAAAGAATAATTAATAGTACTTTCATACATCATTTCTTATAACTTCCCGGGAGTCAGTCAGGAGATCCATTATTTTAGAAATTCCCATCGGACTCACAAGTAAAATTTCTTGTACATCTTTGGGCCGATTCATCAATAGATTAGTTACCAAACGAATGACAGGTAATCTAATTCTAAAATCATATTCTTCCATAAACGATACTAGCATTGCGAGATTGTCTGGCTTTTTTGCGATAATCTCAGTAAACTGTTCTCCCATAGAAGACAACGATGCATCCTCATCCTCCAGCAATTCAGGAGACGTAATGTTCAGTAAACACTCTAATGCATAAGACACGAGTTCAGAATCAATTCTATCACTTTCCAAAGCCGACAAGATCGCATCCAGGCCCTGTGCTCCAACTTCTACTCTATACTTTTTCGACAGCGCTTTTAAAGCTCGGCAAGCGTCTCTCCTATCATTAAGGAGTGTAGAGTTCAAAAGTCGCTCCACCAAACGTTCAACCTACAAAAAAATCAAAGCTGAATACAACATACTATCTGGAATGGAATGGAAGGGTAAATCGGAAGCAATTATTTGAAAACGTTTTCATTCCAATTGAAAATATACCGTTTCAGCTCCAGTCTGTTGGTCTTGTACTCTCCCATTGGCACTTGGCTGACTCCCCCACACACTCTTGAAAAGCTCCATTCTTTAAATGTTGCCTTCAACACAACAACTCACAAAAAGTCGTATTTAATTCACCGTGAAACTATCACCACCACTGTATAAAAATGTCTTTAAAAATAAAACCAATAGCATCAAATCCACTTATTTTCAGACTTGCTCATGAGGCCCGACACCCGATGAGGGAACTTGTATTATTATGTTTACACGTATTCAAAATCTTTAGCCTTTACAATGCCTTTAGTACACTTTACAATGTCTTAACTTCAAAATTTAGATAACCCATTCTACTATTTATGGAAAAAAACACTGACTATTTTATCGAAACACCAAACCAATAACACCTGCACCATTTAAAAAATAGTTCAGTTCAACCATATGATGTATGAGAACAACATGCTGCGATGATGATGTGGTGAAAATTGTGAAACTTAGCTGAGGTTTAGAAGGAAATAGGAAGTGGCAGCTGATTTACAGGTAACACTAAAAATCATTGCAAACCTTGCAATCATTCGCCAACGCTGGCTGGTGGAACTTTTGCAGTCATTTTTAGGTGTTCTCTTCTTCTTTTGGCTCGACGAAAATTTTATTCGTGTCAATCAGAGAATGAAGAGCAGTAATTTAATTGGACCAACTGTGACTGTATATTTTAATTATTTGGCGATTTTCCATAATATTTTAAAATAAAATATTAAAATATGTTTACTACTTATATAGACAAGGTTTGTGATAGAAATGATAGAATTGTCTGACTTTCTCCAACTTAGCCAGATCAAAAGACAAGTAGTAGACAGATGTAGAGAAAAAAATTTTAAACGTGGCTATTAGATCCCTCTTTGCTACTCTTTCCGATTAGGGGTGTTATAAAATCAGCAGCTTGTAGATACTGACTGATGTGCTGAACTGTGCTGTTTGTTTGATAGAGGAGAATAAAAAGAGAATTCGGCTGGTTTTGCAGAACTCTGTCTGTGGATTTTAGTTTGGTACGGTGGTGCGGTGGGTGACCCATCTTATTCTGTAGCTTCACATAATGTAATTTACACTGCACTTGTGTAAGTGACTTGTAGTGGTGTTGTTGTGTTATCAATTTGTCCAGAAATTCACAACAGCATCATCTTGAAGAAGAGCAATTAGGAGTTGTACTACTCGTTGGGGTAGATAGTTTAAGTTTAAGAAATTTAATTGGCATGCTCTAATAAAGCAAGTAAGGTAACATGCACATTTATTTTCACTAGTGTGTGGAAATAATACTTGAAGAACCGGTTCGTTAAGCTCGGGAATATAGTTGTTTTAAATAGTTGATGTATATTTAGCAGAAAGAACTCGACGTCTATTTTCTACTGGTCACTTTTGGTCTTTTATTAAACCTCTGGTGACTTGGTAAGTCAGAAAACAGACAATGGCGGCTGATAGAGTGACAACATTCAAGATTTACGTAGGTAATGTTCCTCCTGACACAAAAGATGAAGACGTTCGGGCAATATTTGAAGAATTTGGGACAGTGGTGCAATGTGAATGTGTCGGAGCGAAAGCGTTTGTTGTAAGTAGTAGTTACCAACGTTTGGACGTTCGTATTACTGTCATTAGTCAGTACCATGAGGTTGAGAAAAATTTATAAGTAACTTGATTTGTATTAAATTTTATTTTCCAGCACATGGAAGATGACATAGAAGGAAAGCATGCTGTAGGGGAACTTCAAGGCAGAATGATTAATGGCAATGTAGTTGTCATCGAAGAATCCAAGAAAAATGAATTGCCCAGAATACCAACAGTCAAACTTCTCGTGAAAAATATAAGCTCCACTGTTGACGCTAGAGGTCTACGTAACATGTTTAAAAGGTTTGGATACGTGGTGGAAGTTGAAGTGGAAAATGGAGAGGGCCATGTTGTAAGTTAGAAAACCTAATACATCTGTTACAAATACGAAACTATATGCTAGTCAGTGCTACGAGGCTCCATCAACTTGAAGTCAAATTAATATTATTTTCATTCATCTGGTATCCTGTATAGTGTTTGGAAGCAATCGGGGATATTCGATCTGCTATAAGCGAAATGAATGGTTACAAAATTGAAGATAAGGAATTAGTTGTAGAACCAGCTCCAATACCAGTTGAACCTGATGATACCCCAGAAGTGTCTGAGTCTTCGGCAACAACACCGTATTCATACAACACGAAATGATATCATGTAAATATATAGTACATCTTCATAACAAAACCAATTGTGACAAAAAAAAAAAAACATTCTGTTCTAGGAACTACTCTCCGAAAAAGAAGGAGTACGCCAGTTGGGAATCTTCGTGGTCTCGGGCGAAAAAAGAATATTACAAATCTGAAAAATATGGAGGAGACTTCTCCGGGCGTGGGTCCTACGAATATGACCCTTGGAGTAATCCTCCTCAGTCACCTTTCAACCCTCAGCCAGAAAGAATTTTGCGAGACCCTTACTTACGTCCACGGCAGCCACATTTTTCAAATGCACGCCAGGGTGGTCGCGGAGGGTTTCATGGGCCTAGAGGTCATATGGGGCCCAGAGGACCACCCCCAAGAATGTTTCAACCCCCTCCAAGGATGATACAACCACCCCCAAGAATGTTACATCCGCCGCCGCCACAGTATTTTCCAGGTCCTGCAAGAGGTGGAATGTCTGAACGGGTTATGAGATCTGGTTTTCAACCTCGAGGTTCACCCAATTTACAAGGAGCACGACCTCCTTTTAGAAACAACGCTAGACCTACATTTATGCAGGAAGAACCTGTTCAACGTAATAATGTGTTTGCACAAGAAGACTTTGGTGAAGAAGTGTTCTACGAAGACGAACCCATATCATCCTTTTCACGCCCCAAACATCCGGCAAAGAAATCTTTCACAGGAGCCAATTCAATACCTGTAGGTGGCATGGGACCTGGACCCTTTCCACAGTTTCCTCAGCGCAATGGAAATGGCTACGCACGAGGCAGTGCTAAACGTGGCGGAAGAGGACGAGGAAAGCCCCAGAAATTCACTGCAGTGACAGAACAAGTAGCTCCAGGAGAAAAGTATCCAGTCCCACCATCTTACAATCCCAATTTTCAAGCTCCATTAAAAAGACCAAAAGATGAAGTAAAACGGAAAGTAAAAAAGAAGAAGAAACCTCTTGTTCCTGCGGAGCTACCTGACTACAGTGTCCCTGTTCCTCAACTGCCTGTACCATCTATTCCAAAAGGAGCTGTACTAAAGGCATTTCCCCCTCCACAAGGAGAGTCTCTCATCGATTCAGATACGTTTGGAGGGGGTGGATCCGCAAGTTTCTTTAATCAAAACGATACGTAATAAGTCATATAGTCAATTATGCCACAAAGTAAAGCAATCGTATATTTTGAAGTAATTGGATACACCCTTAGCATTTTGTAAATCTCAATCAATTTTGTTTTTTTTCTAGAAGCGGCAATAATAGCAGCAGTCTGATGGACTTTACGACGGATGATCTTGTATAGGACCTTTTCTACATTTTAACATTTAGTTTTTAGATTAGTTGTTTTGTCTCCGTTATCAAGTTATTTAATCATTTTGTGCATTTAAAATTAAGTTGTAAGTTTGTTGCAAAATAAAAATACTTTTTGATTTTGAATAAACGATCTCTTTCAGATGATACACCGCCGTGTACACTTCTAAAGATAAAAATGTAAAATATTCTTTCATTTCACATGCACATACAGTTACATTTTAATAGCAACGGAAATAGAAAAAGAGAAAGAACGTCATCACTGTCAATATTCATACGACAATTCATAGCAGAAGTATTTTTTAGCATATCTCACAAACAACAAGTCGAAAGATCGACCAACCCGAGCTGTTTCCTGAGCAAGGGTGAAAGTATCCAAAAGGGTATGGCAGAGTCTGTGGCGCGAACTAATGCGGCTTGATCGTCTAGTAGTGTTTACAATTCTATTGATTCCACTCCGCTGTGTTCTCTCTTTCTCTCTCTCTCTCTCTCTCTGGTTGACGAACGAAAAGAGCAGAAACAGACCACCACCAACACTATAAACAGAATTTTTTTTTGACTGTCATGTCTAGTTTTGCTTTCTTTCCCTATTTCTACCCTCTCTCTTCTCTTTTCTGTACAAAATTCTCTGAGCTCTGTTCTGTTCATTTCCATCGGGTAACATGAAAATACGCCGAATCAACGATGTAATATATTTTCCCATCCAGCTAAACTAAATACGTTTTGTATATGAGATGACGAGGTAGAATAAAATTCTCTTTACTCCCTTCTTCTTTCCGAACAAGTAAAGTGGGCATGTTTATATGGAAGGAAAACAGCTCCCCCAACAAGAGATGCGATAAATACTACCTTGATCCTGATAAATCTCCTCCAAATATCTTCCTGCACTTTTCATTTCTTAAAGAACATTCCAATGTGTACTTTGGAAATATTGTCGCTGGAATCATTAGCCAAGCTGTAGCAGAGTGGAGTTTTATCATCTCTTGAAATAATTTCAGGATTTTCAAGTGACATTTTTCACCTGCACATTGAGTAAACTTTTGTGCAGTTGCATTTAGGAGAGATAGGTAGTATATTTTCCAAAGTAAATATGTTACAGTGGTGATTGGACTTGATGAATAAGATATCATTGGGTGAAAGTTTGCAACCCTTCATTTGAAGCGGTTGCAAGGTTGAGGTTGAAGACACAGAGTTTAAAATGTTCCTTAGACAAAAGGCCTGTCTAGTCTTAATAGCCATCTTACAATGCATCTGTTTGTGTTTCATTTTGATGGGAATCACCGGCGGCTTTGAGACTATTGCGTACAATGATGGTGATAAGGAAGATTTTCATTTTAACAAGCAGACCATCAAGAATGGAAATTTCTCAGGGGCTAGTGTTGGAGATGTGGAGTTCCAAGTTCCGGAGAAAGTTGTGTTGGTAGTGATTGATGCATTACGATTGGATTTTCTCACAGAGGAAAATTTTCCTTTTCTTATGGGGGCATTGCGAAAGTTTCAAAGCACGACAGTGTTGAAATTTGACGTGAAAGTGGATTCGCCCACAGTGACACTTCCACGGGTTAAGGTGAGACTATCAGAACTTTAGTTTCTTGAGAGTATGATAATGGCACTGCCTTATATGAATGTCCAGCTGAGCTAAGAAATTGTTTTATATGGGTCTTTGTCTAATCCTCAATAGACATTGGTCACCGGAAAATCTCCAGTTTATTTGGATGTTCTCAGAAATTTCCAAACTGCAGATACGCTCAAAAGCAAAGCGGGAATGAGTCAGCCGAATTTAATTACGACGCTTCGGAAGGAATTGCCTGACATGAACATTTGCTTTTTTGGGGATGAGACATGGCTAAGACTGTTTCCGGCTGAAAATGAAAAGTATTCGCAGTATTTTAAGAAATGGGAAGGAGTGACATCGTTTTATGTCAGAGATTTTTATGAAGTTGATAGCAATGTGACAAGGCACCTAGAGGATATTGATGACTGCAACTTTCTGATTCTTCATTATCTAGGCCTTGATCACATTGGTCATGTGAGTTGTCACTCGCTTATTTCTGCAGCAAATTTTCTGTATTTTTTCACAATTATCTATTTATAATCAGCATTTCTATTTTCTGAATGTAGGTTTATGGTCCAAAGAAAACAGATTTACTGAAACGCAAGTTGCATGAAATGGACCAAGTTGTGCAGCATCTCCACTCTCACCTGTCTCACCTCAAGACCAAAAATTCGAAAAATTTAATCATGGTCACTGGAGATCATGGCATGGCCAATGGAGGTGGTCACGGAGGAAGTAGTCTTGAAGAAATTTTAACACCACTCGTCAGTCTAGTCATTGGAGGAATACGTCATCGTCCTTCACAACTCTCCACTGTTCAGATAAAGCAAATAGATATTGCTCCCACGTTGGCAACCGTGTGGAACGTAGGCATTCCAAGGGAATCTCGCGGTCAACTAATACTAGATTTAGTAGAAAATTTCAAATCTCCGGACCAATTAGCATATAGTTATCAAAGAAACTGTAAGCATCTACTTAGCGTGTTGGGGAAAAGCAGGAAGGCAGCCACTTACAAACTGTGGTGGTCTGAAATTTCAAAAATGGATACACCATTAGCAATTAAAAAATACATTGAGCTAGAGCAAGAGTTATCCTCGACTTTACAAAGTTCAAAGAATAATAATACAGACTTAATTTGCAGTTTCGTTTTATCAATGATTATCCTAGTATGCACTCAAATTTATTTGTTTACCAGCATGCGGAAACTTCTTGGAAGACATGCACGATTTGCCTTTGGAATCGTCTTCATTCCAGCACTTTTTGTTTACTTTAGTTCTAGTTTCATTGAGGAAGAACATTACATCCGATATTACTTGTACCCTTCTCTTTTAATAGTCAGCATTTTTTGTAATTCGAGACAAAAAATGGAAGGTTTTCACACGATGGTAAAGCTTTTGATTTTGCACCGTCTTGCAATGCTCTTCAATCAAACAGGAGATAAATGGAGTCACTTACCCGATTTAAATGATTTTATTCAAGAAAGAGAATTGCAATGGTTAACTGCAACCGCCGCTGTGATAATAATATTTTTATATTCTCAAAAGACTGTGAAGCGCTCAAAAACCTTCCAAATTGCATTGCTCTCTGTGTATATCATGAAAATAATCACGCAGTATGTAGAAGAATCATCCCGAGGAGAAATACACTGGTAAAAAAAATTGCTTTTTGCTTCGCATGATATAATATATATATATAAACCGTACTATGCTATGTGTTTGAATTAAAACGATTTATAATCATAATATATTACAATAGGATGCTGTTGGACAGCAAATTGCAAAAGTTGGCGTTTCTGTTTGTATTCTTCCATCTAATACACCATTTTCACAAAGGATATCCACACGACGCTGTTTTCTCGTCATTGGTACTCTTCCTATTGTGTCTACAAAGATGTCACAACTTGATGATTACGGGGATAGTGCTTGTACAGGTTCACCTTCTTCATACGTTAATTAAAAACCCGCTTGATGAAATACAACGGGTTGAAAAAGCGTACAAGTCTTCCATCAAGAGAAATTCGATTATTTCACGATTAGTCCTTATATGGTTCATCCATGCAGCATTTTTTTATCAGGTAAAAAGTTGTTTCCGTTAATGTTAAAATATTAGTATTACTGAGATTATGATCTTTGTAATTAAATCTTGTGTAATTACAGGGTAATTCAAACGGGCTAGCCACGGTGGATGTAAACGCTGGCTACATTGGAATAGAATCATACTCTTCTAATCTACTGATAGGTTCATTCATATTTTTAAATACTTACTCCAGTTCCATTCTAGCGTACACTTTTGTGATGAGAAGTAACAGGTAACCAATATTTATATTTTTTGAACATGCTTCTTCGGGAGATACGGTAATAAGTAATATTTAGTAATGTACTTGGTGTTTCTTTCTAGTTCTGAGAGCTCAGTGATGATGAATGGAACATCTCATGTGCCAAATCACATCAAAGAAAAATCCAAAGGGAAGAGTAAAGAAAAGACTAAGAAACCATCTGAATGGTTACCGCTTTTACTATTGTTGTCAAACGGAGCAGAAGGCATAGTTTACTCATGCTCCATTATGATTTTTCAAAACCACTTATTTGTGTGGTCTGTATTTGTCCCTAAATTGTTATATCTTATTACGCAGTGTGCAGTTTGTATCATAGCATGTACTCTATGCTTATTTATTGTGTAAATATGATTACTAATAAAAATATCAAAATCTTGAGAAAGCAAAATATGTTTTTTTTTTTTGTAGTTGTTTGCTCCTTGTAGGGGAACTAATTTGTTAGTGAAAGCTAAGAGAAGCCATTTTTGAACCGGTCGTAGCAAATCAATATTTTGCGGTACCTTTTTGATATTAAAGGATTTGTCTAGTCATAATGGGATCTAAAGGTCTAAATTCAAACAAACGTGAGAAAACTGACTTGCGTTTGCTAGTTTATTTGAAAAATTTGAAGTTTCCATCATTTCTGGCAACTAGGCATCTTTCAACATTTTGTTGAAACGATGAAGCCATAT
Organism: Lepidocyrtoides sp. E14; assembly: GCA_027743805.1. Classification (NCBI taxonomy): domain Eukaryota; kingdom Metazoa; phylum Arthropoda; class Collembola; order Entomobryomorpha; family Entomobryidae; genus Lepidocyrtoides; species Lepidocyrtoides sp. E14. Next base: position 15,100 of record JAHZMZ010000250.1, read on the forward strand.
CACATCATTAAATATCACAACAAATTACCATCAAGTGCTCTTACATAATGTCACAAAAATATATTTGGGGTTGTCGTACAATCTGAAGTAGCAAAAATTTGTTCATTATGCTGATTGATCATCTATGAATTTGAAGAATCGTTTGTTTGCCCTGTTAAGATTTTGTTTATAAAACAAGTCTGGTGACGCTGTACATAAATGCATGTGTATTGAGTTACATAATGGACTTATGCATGAAAGTCAGAAATGTGAAACATTATATCCCCCAACATATGCATAATATTTATTTCATTCGAAAGTATATTATGTACTGTGAGTCTTGCGTCTTCTTAGCATTCTTATTAAAAGAATATTACATGCAAACTATTATAAAAACTCACCCTCAAGGTGAATCCGGAATATGCAGCAAGAATGAGAACGAGACAGGTAGAGAGATAGCTGCACTGCAATGCAATGCTTAGTTTTTTGCAGTCTTGAAGC
>JAHZMZ010000251.1:0-13807 GCA_027743805.1 Lepidocyrtoides sp. E14
TTAAAGAGCGTTGAAATTCGCAGTTTATGTGTGTACAAAATATGGTCAATGTTAAGCATATTTGTACCAAGAAAAAGCTTCAGATTGCTGACAGAGCCCTCCTCGCATCGCTAGCGAACGCTGTGCGTGTGTGAGCTTTCGAAAGCCAATGCAGAGAAACTCTCGCGTGGAGCTCTAGATGACGAGAGTCTACATGCAACCGAACGGTCTAGGGTTCTTTTCGTTCACCTTCACTCCACAGTTTACGCTCAGGCTCAAGCAGTCTGTTCTAACGAACGGATCAGCATTACCATATTATGCAATGCTTGTATGTACTTCAATTAATTCGGAGAAAAGCATGAACATGTACTTTTTACCAACGAATGCTAGAGATAGGTCCAAAAGAAAGCAGTTTACATGTTTGCATAAATTACTTATTTCATTACAACGAGGGAAAATTTCAAAAATTATATTTAAACATGAGTGATTTTGTAGATTATAATGCCGTCTTAAAATATATATACAATACCTACGCAGAGTAATCACATGTATAATGTGACACTCGATAAATATTATACCTGTATATTAGTTTATAATCATGACATCTCTTCATATTAACGTGTCCTTTAAATAGCTAATTGTACTAATCGCCAACGACAATCCTTTAGTAAAAAACTGCAAATTTAATTGTTCCAGCACCACACTAAATCATATCGCGATTATGTATTTCAAGATCAAGTCCATAATTGTATGCTTCATTGTTGATTGTTGGTTAGTACTCATGCGTGTTAATACATAATATGTGTTTGTAAGAATTATATTACGTACAATAACCGTCAAAATCTAAATCAGTTCGTCTTTAATATCCCCAATTGTTTTCCTTTGTTCATTTTTCTATTTAAATTTTACAAAACATGCATCTCCTCACTCTCTCGTTTTTCGTCGGACCTTTCATTTTTCTCTCAAAAACTCTTTAGTAAAGCATAATCCTTCATTACCTTCTAGCTTTGAACATTTCTCGCTCAATTTCCATTACACTAGCTCAGCACCTTTCTACATTATGACACCAAGTTTCCTATACTCACAAATAACGTACATTCTTCTGTAATAAAAATGAAATATAAAAACTTACGAAAAATATATATTATCCTAAACTGTCCATAATTTCATACTATCACGACAACGAAAGTGTAGTAGGTATAGTGGTGAGAGCAAGTGAGTAAACGTGAACTGAGCAATATAAAAACTTACGAAAAATATATTATCCTAAACTGTCCATAATTTCATACTATCACGACAACGAAAGTGTAGTAGGTATAGTGGTGAGAGCAAGTGAGTAAACGTGAACTGAGCACAAGAAGATTATAGGGATTTTTTTGCTCACTCTCTGAAGCAGCAGAGCACTTTAATAAATGGACCGACAACACTCCTTCTTTCTCTTACTGTGAGAGTCTCTGCTGGAGTTTTATTTTTAAAATGAACCGGACCCGGACCTTAAAAAAAGTTTTGCCTTAAGTAAGTAGCAGCACTGCGTGTGTGTACGCTACGTGTGTATGTCCATTCCACAGGGGAAAAAAACTTGATACTTTTTTTCGCTCTTTTTTATTTCACATCTTTTCCATACTTTATACTCAACTGTTGTATGACGACGCACAACGTGATACTTTACCTAAAATGTTACGTGTACTTTTATCGTAACGATTATTATTTTTCTCGTAAGTTTCAACGTTTTGGAGAAATGAAGAGAGAGAGAGATGCGCTTTTGATATGCCTTATAAAAATATCTACATATCTCCCTCCACAGAATTGAAAAGGTAAAATTGCCAAGCCATGCAGTAACAGCAACAAACAGAGGGAACGTACGTAGGTATATTTTTTAAGGTTTCATGATAACAACATCATCGTGTGCTTGATGGACTCTCCCATGAAAACTACAAGAAGAGATTTTTATGAGCTAGTATTTCTCATGGATGGACAAAATTATTATTATTATTACAGTAGGGTTCATCACTGACTTTTTATACTGATGATGATGATGATGCTGGCATTGCTTCTTCTCGCGCTTCTCTCTGATTCTGTTTTTTCGCTGTGGCAAAAAGCAGTGTTGAAGTCGATGATGACGATGCAGTAAAGTGCGTGAAAGGAAAAGTGTTTTAGCTTCTTGTATAGTTTTCTAAAACGACTACATGAGAAAGTTGTGTTATTATCCTGCTTTTGAGAAAACAGTCGTTCTGCGTCTTATGCTATCTATCTATCTTCTACAGACAATTGAAACAACTACCACCATGCCACTACACTACAGTAAGAGATGATACTGGTATGGTAGTGATAGACCCATTGTACTGTATTTTCCTCACAAAAAACATTTCTCTCGCTAGGTGGATCGTTTACGTTTTACTTTTATCGTTGTCTCATCATCGTCCTTTTTTGTTCGTATTTTGACTCTTTCAGTCTTGAATTTTATTGTTTCACGTGTTAAAGCACAGCTACTGTTGTTTACTCGCTCACTACTATATAAAACAGCCTAACTTTTTGATGTTTTTTTTTAGATTGGCTGATGACAGAAAAGATGGCAACTGATGTTGATTACGATAATGTCAATGTTGCTGCAAAAACTAACAAAAAAGCGGTGCAGATTGAGTTTGTTTTCAGAATAAACACTGTCCTCTATTCTCCTATTTGTAGCTTGCTTTTATAATAACGTGTCATTGTCTTGCGTTAACACACTGTAATTATAAAAGAAGCAAACAAACGTACACATATGCCAACCCGACAAAAAAAATAATTAGAAAGAGACAAAAGACAAGGCGAAAAAAAATTATTTTGGAAAACACATTTTGAAAGTGAAATGATGTGATTGCGCGATCGTTGTTCTTGTGTACATCGAAACGACCCGTACCAAACTATGAGGAAACTCTGCGTAAAAAATATAAGCATATTATGCATTATACGGCATTCGTTTCATTAAGCTAATAATAATTAAACATGTTTCTGTAACATAAAGGGTAGAAAAATGTGTACGTAGGAAATCGCCGTGTACGTAATACGATGCGTATATTACTTTTCTAAAATTTTATTACCTTTTTATCTGTTTTTTTCTGTCGCATGCAGCAGACTGCAGTGCAAGGGATATGAAGGAAAAGGGAATACATGCTACAACAGTCAAAGCAGCCTTGTTCATGTGTATAGAATGTACAGGGCTATTAATCATGAAAAGACAAGTTAGTGTTTACATTATGTCAGTATGTCATTCTCGTACATTAAATCCTCAAATAGGCGTACATTATACAGACACTGTGTAGCAGGGGTTTATTGGGTAGTAGCAAACTGAAAGGAAAATCGGGACGCATTGAGCTCTCTGGTCGGAAAACATTGAGTAGTAAAATATTTTATTTTAATGGCTTCATTTACATTTGCTTAATGTTAGAGGGAAAGATAGGAAACAGGGTACTCTTTTTATTCTGTCTGGGTAATCCTCTGCTTTAGATGTGTGAGGAAACAATGTGTGTATCCAGTAATTTACTGAGTTGAAAGGATGGATGAATGCAGTACAGATCTTTTCATTGGTGCTGCTTTTTTGTTGGTCTGCGATTATATTGATTTTGAAAAGCAGAATTGATGGGCATAATGAAAAACAGTTTTACAAAAGCACAATACATAAATGTATTAAAATAGGAAATCAGCGTTCATAATTTTAGAACTACAAAATTGTTGTCTAAATGTGTTGATTTGACTCCGTTTGTCTTAAAAATACCAATTGGATAAAACGGTTCGAATGGAGGTGACGAAACAGCGCTCGGTGTAAAGAGAAGTGTTAAATGAAAATATCCGCAGTGAAACGGGTCAGTTGTACATGTTCTTGAATGTAAACTGTCTCAAAGTACCCCGTGAGGTCTCACATTTTTGTTGTTTTGTACAAGCATTCATCAGTGCACTCCAGTCTTGTACCATCAAATGCATGATAAAAGGACAAACTTGAACCAACAAACGAAAAGTAGTTTAAACGTCACAACAATTTTGAACCAGTAAATGAGCATGTAGGCATTATGAGTACACAGTCTATAAACAAGCAGTTCACTGTAATACCACTACTCTATCCAGAGCAGGACTTCTAGACCCCGTAATACACTGTCATAAAAGTAAATACTATGTACCTACAGCAGCGGCAGTAATAAAGACACCTTAATTGGCATTCCTTCCTAAGCAGATTGCTGGATTCTTATATTGAGATAAATACAGAACAAGTGGTGATAAAAATCTATGTCCATAATGTACGTACGCACAATCCCGTTTTGTATGAATACAACTGAATGAATGTATGAGACAAAATATCAATATTCGTCGCATGGTACATTGACAAAGCTGACAAAAACAGTTTTACTCAATTTTTATTCAGTTCACAGATTTGTATCCACATTCCATCATGAGGCACTGATATTGTTGAAGCTGCTGTTATTTGTATGCTGGTTGGTGGCAATGCTAACTATCGATGAGTGTTTAAAGGCGACAGTTTGACATCAAGCAAAGTACTAAATGCGATAACCCCATTATAAAGATAAGACGCATTTTTTAAAGAGAAAAAAGATGCTATTGGAAGATGACAAGTTTGTGTGGCAAGTACATATGAATACAATAATGAATATAAATGCGGTGGTGAGGCGACATACTTGGCATTAGCAATGATGTATTTTTAGGAGATGATTAAATACTAGGAGGTCCCTCTACTCTTTAAATAAAATGATAATAAAAATGCTGATGAGATTACCAAGAAGAAGAAGAAGAATAAATGAAAAACATGTGTGAGTTATGTCATCAATCAAGGCTAAACAGGATTACGAAGATGATTAGTTGGATGAACAACAGTTGTTGGAAGACTTACCTCATTATAATAACCATATTTTCTGCATTAATCAGCAAGAAAATGAAGAAAACTTGTTTACGATTTTGATTACTTAATTGATTACATGTATGCATATGTCGTCGTTAAAGATCAAAGTGTTTTTTTTCTTTGCTGCTGACTAAGCCATATATATAAAATCTGCAGTCGTGATTCATGAATCATGAATCAAAACATTAAAGCAAGATATTATTATTGAACCTCAATGCATAATAATAAAATGCTTACTTGTTGTTATGTTGTTCCGTATGGCTTATATGAATTTCTACCCAAACACTCTCTTTGCCTGTACTCTGTACTCACCGTTTTATCATTTTGGTCGTATCATGGAATAAAAATTCAATTAGTATGGCTGTTTTATGTCATTCACGGAACAACTTGGACAATATTGAATGCTTCATTACCAATAATAATAATAATAATGTACCTAAGCAGTTGCGTGCAAAAAAAAAGTTGATGATGAGTTTGTACGAAGAGCTTTGTGCACTCAACTGTTGTACATTTAATGACCATGGCTTTACTGGAATGGCTTTATTACAAAAGAATGTGTACCATAATAACAAATAAAGTTGAATTTTTTTTCAGTTTATTGCGGATGCGAGAAGATATTTAGGCCAAAATGTCTGCTTTTTTTGGGATTGGTAGAATAAAAATAATAATGATGATGATTTTTTTCCACTTTATTTTCTAGTGGTTTTTGCCTGACCTGACTTTTCTATGTGTGTTTTAATGTGTGCATGTGCTCTTATTTACTGCTATAAATTACTCACGCCAAACTGTAAAATGAAGTAATGATGATGACGGCTATGCTATATGCTTATTTACAAAGCAGTTTACTGGGAGAGGAGAAATTTTTTATCACTATAATTTATGTGCTTGATGCACACATACACACAATATTTTATAGTGTACACATGTGCCCAAAAATTCCCAGCAGTAATATTGTTAAGTACCTACATACACACACAAATCGAAATCAGATACTACGTCATTTCAAATAGCTGGCAATAGAGAATACATGGCTATTTTTTGAAAAATGCTTTTAACATCTTTCATTTCTGCTTTTCTGGACCCAAGATCGGCCTGACATAAAATACAGCCTAGTATTAAGCAGTAAAGCAGCAAAAGACATCCGTTTTGTCCGATATAATATTTCCGTAACATCTCTCCATCTCATTCACTCACTCGGCTCGGTTTATGTGCTCTTAATAAAAATCCAAAATCTAAATGTTGAACGTTAAAATTCTCAATAGCAAATTTGGTACAGGGCCCACACGAGTACGACCCAGATTTTGGCAAAACAGCTAAAACAAATTTGAATGTGCTACTGCTACAAATAACATTTTACTATTTTCTGGACCTTTTCATGTAAACAATATTNACTCGGCTCGGTTTATGTGCTCTTAATAAAAATCCAAAATCTAAATGTTGAACGTTAAAATTCTCAATAGCAAATTTGGTACAGGGCCCACACGAGTACGACCCAGATTTTGGCAAAACAGCTAAAACAAATTTGAATGTGCTACTGCTACAAATAACATTTTACTATTTTCTGGACCTTTTCATGTAAACAATATTTTTTTTTGTAGTTAGAAAAGAAGGAAATTTAAAAATTAGTTGGATTATTGGGATCAATGTATGACTTATACCAACCTTGTCCTATAAGTTGGCAACTTTGTTTGGAAATTTTCTACTCAGTTCGTTAACAGTTTCTTTATTACTATTCTGCTTAATTTAACCGTATTTTTTGAGCAGTAAACAATGTGAAATATAAAAAGCGGATTTTCGGGTTAAAAGTAAGCATGTGGAGTATTCCTGACTAATCATTTCTACTGAGAAACACGAACGAAACACTGCTCCGAGAAAAGATTATAATATATGTATATATTTTTTGAAAATGTGTACATGTGTTTCAAGCTATTACCCAAATTTCGTTTCTCATAAAATATGCATGCAGCAAGATTGCAAGTGGCATATGAGTTTTGTACTCGAAAAAGCAAAGTAAAAGCGGGAGTAGCAGCAGTAGCAGTGGTAGTGGAGGTAATTTTTTTCTTCTCTTCCCTCCCTCCCTATTATTCTTCATCATTCTTCCTCCACTAGTCATCTGAAAATAAGAAGAAGAATGCATTCAACTAAAAAATATTTTTGCGTTTCGTTTACTTACGTTCACACAAAAACACATATGAAAAACATATTTGTTCAAAGTTGTATACTTGAAACACAGTATATGCTCTTCACAAAAACGCAACTTTTTTTATCGTCTTTGCTTTGCATTAAAGAAAGAAACAAAGTATAGGAAAAGAAGAAAAGAGTTTCAGCTTACTATGGGTAGCAGCTGTACAAAATTATTGTTGTGATAGCTTGGCTTGCTGAACGCAGCAATATTTTTTTTGGGCAAAACTCTGCCTCCTTTTTTGAACAAATATATTTTAACCTTCTTCCTTCCTTCCTATTCATCTTGCTACTACCACTAATACTACTGCCAAATGGCTTTATGGGTTTTTTTCTCTCTCATGCATTGGACATGGGTCGTGTGGACTCGTGTGGGTCATCATATATACTCAAGTTAAAAAAACGAGAGAGCTGCGTATACAAACTTTTCACGTAGACAAAAATGCACAAGCGAGAGCCGGCAGAAGAGGAACGAAAAAAAACGGGGAAAAGCAGCAGAAAGAGGAATATGTATTTCACAACCAACTTATTTCTTTCTGGGTATTCCCTCGTCTAAAAGAATACACACGTACGTACCCGAATACAGACAAAATATTGTACATGCATATATTTCGGTGCGTTTTCTGAACATCTTCTCCGTGGTCTCCATTCACTCACGTGTGGGGAGTAGAAGTAGTGATGACTAGACTGGGCTCTAAGCTAAATGTATATAAGTATATATGCCCATAAGCACTACGGTTAGTTGGATTATGTCTGTATTAATGTTCTTTTGGAAAAAAATACGAAAAAAATCCCAAAGGTAAAAACACACAGAGAAGAATCAAGAGAATACGCAGAGGGATATTACTATTCCTCTCATTTCATGTACAAGTCGCACAGTAATACACAACACAGTGTGGTAGCTTTTTGTATTACAATGACGATATAGATAATGATGCTCTTCTCAATGTAGTGGTGGTGTTATAAGCTAAAAAAAACACTGACAAAAAATAAGTGAGCGAGGAAAGTTTGTCCTTAGATTACTTACTTACCAACACCAGCGTATATTCCTTTGCTTGATGATAACATTGTTATGGCGTATGTACATAATATTATGTATGCATATACCTGCCTAGTGAATTCTTCGAAATAGGTAATGAACTTATGGAATGAATAGGTATTATGGCCAACTAAAAAAAAGCATGATATCACATGAAATGTATGTACGTACGTAATATCCATCTGTCTGTCTGCTGCTACTATGCTGCTGCTTTCCAAAATGCACGCAAAGCATTTGAACAGCAGTTTTTTTTGTATTGTAGTCTGCTCTATTCTGTACCTTTTTTATTTCTCCCTTCATTTCTCAATTGACAATTGCAAGTGGCAGAGCAAAAAAAAATAATGCTAGCGGCAGAGCAGAGAGCGGTTTGTGTTTTGTCATTCTCTTTCAACTATTTCCACTTACATGAGTTTCTAGACTGTGTCTGTGAACAGTGAGAAGAAAAAGAAGAACGAAATTTTTGTGTGTTTTTATTCTTCCATTGCATTTGCCATACAAAGTATGGTATAAAGAGTGTGTGGTGTGCTTTTATGAGTATAAAAATATGTCCTCCTCCTCCTGCTCGATTACGATTTTGCGTAAGTTTTTCATATGTGAGTTGAGTGGATATATAAATATGTACATATGTGCGTACGTATTCATTCATGCCGCCGCAATAAGAATATTAAGTACTAGAGCAGTATCATCATTATCATCTACATCCACAGGAACATTTCTTTCTCACTCTCTAGGATTTTGATCCGCATGCATGCATATTATAGCAGGAGCATTTTTAGAGTGAGATGAAAATTTGTGGAAAATATTATAGTGGATATACAAATATGTATATATTGTACCTAGTAAATATTATTGGATTGCATTTCGCTTTACTATATACTGCTGTCAGGCAGGAGAAGGAGGAGCAGAAAACAACGTCAGGGAGATTCGCTCTGTGAAGCGGCTTAAGCTCATCACTACCACACGTTGTACACAGAGACACATACAATCAAATTGACTCAACTGAACTTACACAAAAGTTGAAGAAGTAGTGAATAAGTTTTACTGATGCTGCTGCTGTTTTCTATCTCTCTGCGTTGAAAATCATTTCACATCTTGCTGGCTACAGGCATACTACTTACTTTTTTAGCACAGAAATAAACAGGAAAACCCACACACGCAAGCAAGCAAACACACACGTCTTTTTTTTCTTCTTCCTCATCTGCAACAAACTGCTGCTGTTGATGTTGTGTGTGAGTGTGATTGCAACTCGTTTGCCGAAAAAAGGAAACTACTACTTTGTTGATGTTGGTTGTTGTTCGTGTACCTATAATATCCTCCTGTTGCTGTTACATTTTTATAGAGAAATTGCTTCTGATATTTTTTTTTTGGAGAGCAAGTTACAGTGGTCCAACTTTGGAGAGAAACAATAACACCCTAATCAGTCCAAATTCTCTGGTCGAGCAGGCTTAACAAAGCAGACAAGTTAAAAAACGTGTTTTTCCTCTGTATAAGGAGTCAAGCAGAAAAGTTAAAGTCAGTTGGATTGGATATTTAGCAGCAAGTTGTTTGGCTGATGATGTTTATGTAATTGTGTCGTGTTAGTCGCCAATTCAGTTGGAAAAGTGAGATATACAAGCTTTATAAACGGAACGAAATTGATTTTGCTTTTCGTGCGGTAAACCTTTGTCAATAAAAATACGAGTGCAGCCTTTTTTTCCAGTGATCAAGCACATGAGAACATATTTATTAGCTGAGTACTGTCACAAACAAAAAAGTCAAAAGGATAAAGAAAAACAGAGTCTGGAGAGCGAAATACGTAATAATTATTTTTAAATGGGGGATAAATAACAGGGAGGTTAAATAAAGGGATGTATATTTAACTTGAGATGTTTTAATGTCAACATAGCATTGAGGTTGATTAAGAGAGAAAAAAAGCAAACACACGCGTGTATGTGTAAGTAAGTAAAGGTTGTTTTTATCTCTGTCTGTGTCTGCTGCCTGAGTAAAACTGTGTTATCGGCCAAAAAATTAGTGAATGAAATTGTTTGTATTTGCATATTATATACTATTTGACGAGTGTTTCAACGATAAGAAATTTAATATTTATTTGGGACACAACAGTGGCAGTATCGCTTTTGCGGTTTGTGTGCATACATACATGTGCGTTGCGTTTTTTGAAAGACTTCTTTCATAGTTTATCAAGTGCTTAAAAAGTAGATGCAGTGTTTATGAAAATCTTGTTCACAAATTTTTTTCTGAGAAGAAATACTAATTTGCAAAAAGGTAAAGAGGAAAACGAGGATATAAAGTTGACGCAGGTTTTCTGCCATTTTCCTAATTACACTACCGCCACCAGCCACAGCACAGCATACAAACAAGTGAGTATTATTTTGTCTACTTTTCCCTTAATTCTTGGTTTTTTTACCATTTATAATCTTGTGGTGATTGATCTAGTTTAAAAAGCCTAAAATGAGCCTAGAGGGGTTTTATCATATATAACCGTTGTAAAAGTCAGCGAAACAGTGAAGAAAAAAAAACCTGAGAGAGATTATATTTCTGCGTGACATGATACTCTCAAGTGGTGCACTTAAACATACTTAATGCCCCTTTTAGTAAGTATGCATACACTACAATTTGTGTCGCTATAAAGTCGTAGTGGTTCTTGCTCTTTCGGGTATTCAAATTTTTGCAAAGTACAAAATAAGTGTGGAGTCCATCTAGAGAAGAAGGTCTATTGTTTTGCCACGCGGAATAGGTATGAAGTAGATGAGCATTTTGGCGTACGGCGGAAGTGACCTCATTATTATAACACGTAGATACAATTTGAAAGTATGAGGATTTAATGATATATTAATTTTATGCATCCCATACCACTCGGTTTCGTAGTTCTTCATGATGAATTTTTTCAGAAGCTGGAATCTGGGTTTGTTATATATTCCATTGTAAGTATATTTTTTTTAACGGCAGTAAAGTACTCAGTGAAGTGAGGTCGACAATGAAGGAAAGTTCACTGTTTTTTTTCATTTAACTGGAACATCTCGGACAGTCCTTATTTTCTACATATTTTCCACATGAATTTTCGAAAAAAAACCTATTCATTTCCTCTCTCTCTCTGGATCTATAAAAAATTCTCGCTACTAGATAATTATACCCTGTATTTACACACAAAAATTCACAACTCAGAACTACTCTAGTTGAATAAAAAACAGAAATAATTTATTACTGTACTGTACGTGTACAACTAAAAGATCTACGGCATATCATCATTATCATCACCATCTACTGCAGTAGCAGTCCTATTTTTTCTGGATTAATGACACAAAAAATACATACCTATTCTTCATTGCCATTCCAAGACGGTGAATAAGCAAAAACAATAATAACAAGCTTTTCCTTGCAGATAACTAATTCATTAGACCATGTTGTCTTTTTCCCAGGGAGAAATAGCATTCATGATTTTTCCTCACCCATAAAAAAAATTTCCTTGCAGGAGAACTCATGTAAAACATTTCTCCATCCGTTGACTTTAACTGTCTTAAAATAAAATTAATGAATGCTGGTTTTATGTTTTTATTTTTCTTCCATTGAATAATCCTCACGTGTGTGCGTGCGTGTAGATTGCAGAGATGTAATAAAAAATAAACTTTACTCGATTCCATTACGTGATACCCTGCTCATTGTCGTCTTCATCGTCGTCGTCGCCATTGTCTATGAACTAACCGTGTAACTTTATGTATTTTTTTAACAAATTACATTTTCCTTTTCTGCCCTGCCGGTTTCATGCGTACGTGAGAAATGTAAGTACACAAAGTTTTGTATGTAAAAAAACGAAAAAGGAATTTAAATTGATTGTTTTCATTCAAGATTTACAACTGTTGCAACATTTATTTTTTTCTATTTTGTTACCTATCTATCGTCTCATGCTGTGTTTCCGCTTGTTGTTAAAGCAGAAGGAAGAGAGAGAGAGGGAGGAAGATAAGCCGTTTTCTCTGTTTGTATTGGATTTAGTAGTCAGTCAGGCAGTCATGCTTACTTGATTCTATTCATAAAAGTATTTACAATAAAAATATTATATACGGAGACATGATGATTTGGGTGCGGCGGCTGTTTCTGATGTATTTTCTCTGTTCATCTTCTCATTCTCCATTTTGGCTGCTGTACAGAGAAAAGGATTAGAGAGGTATGAAAAGTTTTACCATTCATTTTCTCCTCCTCTGCTGTTGTGCCGCCGAAGAGTAAAATGTTTTGGAAAGGTGGTGGTTGCAGCACTACTTACACTATTCAATGAAGTGGTTTAGGTTTCGTATGGTTTTCGGTCCTCAAAAATTTCCACTGGTGGTAGTGGAACCATATGCATTTTTTATTTCTGTTTGAAAACTAGCCGAAATCTGTGGAATGCGGGTATAATGCAAAGAACAGAAAAAAGGTGTGACTAATGCCAAAGTGCTAAGAAAAAAATATTTAAAAAACGAGCTGTTGTTCGTGTTGCTTCTGCTAAAATTTAAGAAAAAGTAGCAGTAGCAGCGCTAGCAATAATCACAGTAAGAATTTTTTCCCCTTCTTTTTAAATTTCATCAGCTCATCCTACAAATTCACATGCACATGGCCATTAAATTTGGAAAATGTTTCTGAAACTATGCTCTGTAAAAATATATTATTAATTCACTCAGCACTACGGTGCATTATGTAACATTAATACATACACAGAGAACATGTACTGCATACACACACTTCAGTAAAAAACACTAAATATCAGTTTCAGCATTAGTAGAAGCACCATGGCTGATATAATGATCATGATAATAATAATAAAATACGTTTTTTTCTTTCGTGAAGAAAAACAAGAAAAAAACACTAGTTTTTTTGGGTGTGAGAAAAAGAATGCATAAATTGGTTTACTGCACTTAAAAAATGGATGATGATGATCACGATGAAATGCTGAATGTGCGTACGTTGTTCATTGGAGTTTATCTATTGAGTTGGCTTTTTGGCGTGCAACGCAGCACTTGTCTAGATAGTAGCCTGGCAGTTAAAGTAGTTTGTTTAATGTGCTTATCATCATCGGCAACACTAGAGTGCTTTAGCTATTATCATCATCGTCATATGCTGATGTTAGACTGAAGCTGCTGATCTAACACTAAATATTAGCTCACGGCTTGCACACACCACCAACAACAACAACGCCAAGATGATCGTGATCATCACCAAATAACATAACACTTCATCCTCAATCCTCCACTACTTCTTTCTTCCTTCCGCTATTTAAGTTCAGTCAGAAACATTTTTATAGACGAACGATGTGAAAAGGGATTTAGTGCGGATGTATAAAAAGTGTATGCAGTCTAGTATAGGTATGTGTAGGTAGGTATGTACATATAAATATGCCATGGTTGAATGGCTGTTCACACTGTAATAATCGTACATAATATTGTACCAGAAATTCCTAAAGTGTAATAAAAAATAGAATATTGCAGTATTGTATAACGTGCCTTCTGTGAACTTTATTATGATAATGATGTTACGCAATGTGAAAATGTAATGGAGCTAAAATGTACTTCAAGTCAGTCAACAAGGAAGTAAAATTATATATTAGATAATAATTTTTGCGTCTTTTCGCGCAGACTAGAGGGAGGAGAGGACTGCGAGAAGAAAAAAAATATTTTAAAGTGAGAAAAACATGTCGGCAGGGTGAGAAGCTGTACGTACGGCATGAACACGTGGAGTAAATTTTTTTTTTAAAG
>JAHZMZ010000252.1:0-19958 GCA_027743805.1 Lepidocyrtoides sp. E14
ATTCATTTAAAAACTTGTATTTTTTGGCCAATAAGTTTTTTTCAAATATTTGGCTCTCAAAAATTACTGTTCACTGCCAAAAATTTGGTTTTCACAAAAACATTAACTGTAACTTGTTTTGCAGTGTAGTAAAAAAATCTATCAAAATCTACAAAAATTCTAAAAACTTCATTCAGTTTGTATCGAGTGGTCCTCAAAAATATTATTGACATGTTTTTATATAATTTTTTTTTACATAAAAATCACTTTGTTGGTTAATGTATTTACATTCAAAAACATTACGCATGATTAGCAGCGCAACAACTACTACTGTCTGTCTTTTTTCACAATTTGTTTTTAGAGAGAGAGAGAGGAACATCACAGACGAGATTATTTGATGGATTACCGACCTTGCTTTAACCGATATAACTTTCGCCCCAACCGGCATATTTTCCTTGACATGAACAGGCCCGTAAACGACATTATCCCAAACAGGTGGATTATTGGCTCTGTCCACGACATCTATTTGAACCTCAACGGTCCTCGACAGAGGCGGGAATCCTTTGTCTTGAGCTATTGCTTCCAGTCGGTAGGACTCGCGCTATGTATTTCCATCATCATCACCAAATATTATAGAGTAAGTTTTAACATTTGCCAAACACGCTTTTTCACTCTTTCAATTATTATTTTTATTTATTCTGTAAGTCTACCTGACAAGTAAAGCTACCTGGACTGTAAACTCGATTTTTAAAATTATTATTTCCCTATTTTTTTTTCTTTGACACGAAATAACTTATCAGTGCATTTTGTAAAATATATACGTTATATAATACGGTGCAATTGCAAAATAAATGATGGTGCGGTTTTTATATACTATTTTAAGATATCAGCATGAGAGTAAAAAAGGTGCAGAGATGCATACTAAGAAAACTTATTATCTATTTAGACCTACCAAACATGATACCACAGAGTTTTGCCCACTTGCTTTCATTTTACCATTAAAAGCAATATTTTCCGAAGGAATCGTAGTATATATTTAGGTACAATTGGAAATTAAAAAGCTGTCACATTTATAACACAACAGTGCATTGACGGCGGGAGTAATAGAGAATACACACACAAGGATTTTTTTATAAACAGAGTACTTCACACACAAGCACAATAAAACTTTTTGACACAAGTTGCTTGATTGATTTTTCACACGAGAAAACTATCAGATAATATTTCTAAACTAAAAAGGAGGAATAGGATGTTACGGCTAAAAAGGTTACCTTGTAAGTAGAGAGAGTATACAGTAAAATATATTATGTATAGTTTTAAGAGAGATAATACGAAGAGGGAAAAGAGATTTGTGAATTTGAAAACGAAATCAAAAACAATTATTTTTTTTCGGGTCTTTCTTGGACATCACCAGACATACCTAGCTTTAACAGAAGTGACAACTGTACCAACGGTGACATTTTCACGGATGAAAATAGGTCCATACGCAGCTTGATCCCAAATTGGTGGCATGCTATTTCTATCCACCACATCCAGTTCGACATCCACCACCGCGTACAATGGTTCCTTTCCTTTGTCAGAGGCTTGAACTTGCAAGCGATACTTTTCACGCTAATCATAAAATTTGTCATTGTCAATCAAAACATGATGCTTGCGCGACTAGTAAACTAGAAGTGTTTTGTTTGCTCACGAATATCGAACACGGTAGTTAAAAATATATATATATATACCAGCACAAACAAAAATTATTATTATTTTACTCAACTCTATAAATATATATTTTTTTCTAAAATCATCTCCAAAAATGAGTTTCAAAAAATACGGAGAACTACATACAATCTACTTTTCTCGTTTATTCAAAAATACATAATGATGCGGTATGCAAAAATATGATATGCTGTGACTTGTGCCATGTCAAAAAAAATTAAAAAAATAATGTCACAGTTTTTTTCTTTTCAAAATGGCAGGTCTAATACTACTCAATAAAAACTGCTTCTTTTTTGGTGTACTCCTTCACACACAAAAATATTGGAGACACGAAGAGCAGGGAAAATATTTTCAAAAGCTTAATACACTTTGTATGTCCCAATCTCAAAAATTTGTATAGGGATTTGGAAAAAAAATATGATGCAACTGAAAAATTGGCAAGTTGCACTAAAAATCTATAGCATTTTGAGATGATGACGAGCATAGTTATCCACCATCAGAATTGTGAACGGTGGACTTCAAAAAAATTAAGTTGAGAGCATGCAAAAAGCTTTGGTGAAACGTTTAATAGCGGAACACATTTTTTTAAAGCTGGGATTAAATTTTAAAATAGACATTGCTGATAAAAATAGTAAAAGCATGTCTTACAAAGAAACATGCCTGGCGTTAATAAAGTAGATGGTTGTCATTTTTAGAACGATGGCAACAGGAATTAAGAGCGGCGGTAGTGGTGGTGAAAAATTAATATTTTTTTTTGTCCGGAGAAGATGATCAGATCCAAAGAAAGACTTATGCGAAGTGTGTCGTGTCCGTAAAGATTGTAAGTTTGATTGGTTTCCAGAGTTTGTAGTAAGGCAAGTTGTGCAAAATGTCGTTGATCAGCATGAAAAAGTGAGTGAATGCACAGAGAAGAAAAGAGAAAGCAGACAGACATAAAGAAACAAAATAAAAAAACACAGAAAAAAATATAAGTAAAAGGATCATGCAGTATTCTCAAAATCCAGAATCAAAATATGCGTAAAAGTATTCAAAACACAATATTAAGCTGACACTTCACGTTAAGATTTTGCAATCAACATATTCATTTGTCGTGAGATATCAAAATATTACCGTAAACATAAAACTTGAATCATATTTCTGTAAGAAATACCAACTTACAACTAAACTACACGGAAAATGAGAAATATGTTTTGTGTAGGGAAACATTAAAATAAATACATGATGTGCGCAAATTTTTAAAATTATATTTTGGTGAACATACGTATTTTTTTGCAAAGGTAAATGAAAGTGTAACCACAAAAATAATAGCATACCCGAGTAAAACATTTAAGCGTTGATAAGGGAAAAGGTAAAGTCATTTTTTAAATCAGATTTGAGTGAAAAAGTGAAAATTTTGTGATATCTCTACAGGCTTGGTTGTGTCGCAGTGTAAAAAAGTACGTTCTACTATTCATTTGCTTTGTACCCAATAAAGCAGTTTTCAAGGTAAAAGTGTAGAAGCACAAAGACAGAGAGAGTGCGTGGGAAGAACTTGTGAAAATATGAAAGGTATTGTCGGGACAGATGATACATATAATTTGAGATTTAACTAAACCAACCGCCATCATAATTATAAATCCCATGATATACAAATGAAAACGAGTAATTTTTTTAACAAAAGTAGGTAGTTACAAGTATTTAACGACAAGAAATGTGAATACACTGCCGCATAACTTTTGTTTTTAGATAACCGATTTCCTAGTTTTGAGAATAGTAATAAAGTGGCTAGTTTTATAGTCATGGTGAATAAGCAGATTAATTATTTTGACAGTAGACCATAGTACCCAAAGCCTAGTTAATTTAATTCCTGATATATTTTAATATAAAATGCACCCATGTCTTGTAACTTGAGATTAATTAAGTTTAAATACTTTCCGATAGGTGTTAGGGAATTGTCAAACTTGACTGAAATTCTAGCCTTTTTTTTAAATTAAAATAAATTCTGACACTTTCAAGATAAGTCCCAATAATGGATGAGTAGTAGGCATTTGAATTTTGTTACATGAATAGAAAAAAAATAATTCTCGCCCTATCAAAACCTAACTTTTGTAAAATATTTGAAAACATAAAATATCTGAATTTAATTAATGCCCTAGTTGACTGTAAGTAAGTAGAGATGAATGTTTTGTTAATGGTCGAGACAACTTACGTCCAATGGCTTCTTGAGAATAATCCAGCCAGACTCTGGCTGAATTTCAAAGTACTCAAGATCAGAGGGATTGTGAGGGGCGGAAAGGGAGTAAAGAATGGCACCGTTGTTGTCGGCGTCCTCGTCAGAGGCAGACACACGAAGAATATTTGTCATAACGCTTGTGTCTTGCTTCACGTTCTCAACATATTTCTACAAAAAAAATGATAAAAGTTAAGAATTAAAATGAAGACATACGAAAGTAGTTGTCAGTGCTGTCAGTTTGTTTCCTTCGAACACGCCTAGTGCGTTGAGTTTACCTGTCGGTCAAATAGAGGTGGGTTATCTGTAAGAGAAAATTATCCAGATTATTTCAAAAGCCGGAATATTTGAAATGAATTTTAAAAAAAATAAAAATAGCAACCGTATTAGTACCGTTTTGATCCTCAATCTCAACAGTAAAGGAGCAAACACCCTCCAACGCCGGATCACCATGATCAGTAGCCTTAACCGTAACAGAGACAAACTTTCCGTCATCCCCTTCCCTGTCAAACACCTTGTTGGTGAAAATCTCGCCGGTCTCCTGGTTCACCGTAAACTTGGCTCCCTTTTGATTTGGCTGCTGCACAATAGAATATTTCACTTGGCCGTTGACACCCTTATCCTCGTCTGTAGCGTGGACCTTCAAAACTGGAGTGCCGTTTGGCGCTCCCTCCATTACTTTTGGATTGTAGGTAGAGCAGTCCTTGAAGATTGGTTTGTTCTAAAAGATCATTAAAATATAATTAAATAAATCTTACAAAGCAGTCAAAGTATGTATTTTTGTATGGATAAAAAAAACATTTTAAATTTTTTATGGGGTCCAAACCCAAAAGAAGAAAAAAAACAGGTCGTTACTGTCAACTTTCTCTTAACTTTCACTCTTTTTCTTTCGTAAAATAACTTACCGCATTGTCGTTAACGTCAGTAACCCGGATGGTTAACTGCATTTAAAAAAGTCATAAAAATTAATTACATCAACTTTTTCCCACAATTTCTTTGCACTTATTTATCTTCTCTATTTTTTTTACCTCAACAGTGGTAGAAAAACCGCCAGAGTCCTCGGTCGCCGTTACAATCAGTTGGTAAACATGAGGCTGTCGTAAATCTTCAAAGTCGAGTTCTTTCGCAAGTTTAACAATTCCTGTGCTGGGACCAATGTTAAATGTGCCAGCTCCTTGGTGTCCCTGTGCCTTAAGTGTGTACCGGATTTCACGATCTGCAAAGGACTTGGCCTTTACAGAAATGATGCTGGAAACAGACAACACACCAAAAAAATATTAATATCCTTTCAAAATTTATTTATTGGAAAAGTAGAAGCAAAAGAATCTAAAAAAATGGACAGTATGTCTTCATGTCTTGGAGCAAGTACCCACCCTAAAAAACGTTTAATTACACTAATGAAAAATTATAGCTACCAATAAATTGCTTTTCATCTTTTTAAGTGATCATTAAACAAAGCCCAGTCATAAGTGGTGCAATCCTACCACAGCTTCATTTTTTTAAAATCATTTCAAAAAGTCCTGGCATCATTTCCCTTTCTACTTTTCACCTTTCACCTTTTATCAGAAAAACTCTATCGCTGCTGGCTGATGTGAAAATGGTATAAAGGAAAGGTAGTAGCACTGTAAAATAATAATAAAGATCGACATGGACGTGTGAAAACGTAATTTGTGTCAATCTTGTTTCTTTCATTATTAAGTGATAACATTGTCAGAAAGAGAGCTAGAGCTGCGAGAGTAAAAGTTGGAATAAAGTGGCGTTTTTTGATGTCCATGTTGTCAGTTTATGTGAGCTTGCACCGTGCACTGTGCACAGCACAGAGCCCTCCAAGAGGACAGATAAATGACGTTGTAACCTTTGAATAAATTATGAACTAGCCAAGCCAACAGAAAATGCTTGTCTGGTCCTTCTCTTGACGAGATTGAAAGATGGGAAAAACAAAGTGATTAGAAATTACACTAAAATTTCTATAAAAAATTTATAAATTTTCTCCACGTGGCAATACACTAGCCTTAAGCAATGGCCGGGTTCTGATCTCTTTGAAGGAGTTGTCAAGGCCAACTTTTCCCATGTCGTTTTATTCAGAGTGGATTTAAGGACTCATAACTTTTTATTGGTTAATAATGCCAAGTGCGAAAAGTGGAACAACCGCATTCATTTTCCGACTATAAATGGAGGCTAAGAGACAGTGGAGTTGTGGGAAAGCTTAGTTTGAAGTGGACGACCTCATTTCTCTTCACATTCACTCACATCAAACTATCAAACTCAACGTTCATGTTCATGTCATCTCCTTTAATTATCCTGTGGTAATTACTGTCATTAAAATGTTTCATTGGACTTTGAACTGAAAACTACTTATAGTTTCCAGTACCTCATCAAAACTTTTCGTATGAAAAAAAACCTTTTGCTTTTTTGCTTTTTCTGCATCTCACATATCTAAGTAATGGTATTTTGCAGTAGATGGCGTGGTAAAAATCTTGCATCATATTAATGTACTTTTTTTAAAAATTTTGCTTTGCCACTTACTCTGAATCCTTCTTCCGATTTTCTGGTATTTCTGCTTCATATTTCGGCATGTAAAACTGAGGTGGTCTTTTACCTCCCACAATGGACAACCGTTCTTCCGGCGTGGACTGATAGCGACGTTCGTCCAATCTTCCATTTTGGTCTTCTGCCTTAACGTATAGCACATACTCCATATCCAACTGGAATGGATCCGTGCCTCGAGTTCGGACAACGCCAGATCTCTCATCCACTTCGAAACGTCCTCCCGCTAAAAAAATTAATTTCAAAAAGACTTCATTACAATCAACTCAATTTAATTTGCTACATCTAACCCGGAAAGATCCCAGCTACATGTTGTCTTCTTCGAATCAAACTTTTATTCCAGCCGATAATAAAGTACGCTTGTCCTCTTTCTCCCTGGCTGCCATCTCCCAAAAGAATTGCCAATTCTCACGATACCACACCACTGCACATTTTATTTTTACGTGACCAGCAGTACTTTATTATTCCCGTATCTACTCAAACTAAACTCCTCACATAACCCTAAATTTTGCTGGACAAAAACAATAAAGTAAAAAAATAATAAGCTGTAAAAAATGAACTGTAGCCGACTAAAGTCCACTGAATTTTTTTTTTTGGGAGAGATCCTCTTTTTAAAAAATTTCTAATAAACTGCCATATTTATAGCTACTAGAACTTTCCCCACAATGAAGTGTCATCGTCAGCACACCAAAATGAAATTTTCAACAGTTTTCTTCTTCGACAAGCTAAAAAAAATAGTTTACTTTCCCCAGAAGCTTAAGAGAAAGTGAGAAGTTGCAACTTTTTTTATTGTTTTTTTTTTGTACTACAGTGTCCTCTTAAACTATCCGTATTTTGCCCTCGGTGGTGATATGCTGTAGTAGCACCAGAGACATAAAAAGTTTTAATTTAACATTTTTTACACTCTCTTCTCCCAACTCTTTTTTCTCATGCTCTCTTTTCACGTTCCTTTAACTTTACTATAAGCATATTGAGCATCATCATCATCAACATAATGAGGGGGAGCATGCATGTCGTGCGTTGCGTGCTTGCCAAAAAAAAACTTTCATTGTGTATTTTTTTCTTCTTTCTTGTGACTACAAATTGTCTTTCAATTGATGCTGCCACGTTTGCAAAAAAAATTGTGTAGATATTTTTTGGCGAAATACAAGCTTCTCTGGAATGCTAATGGAAAAACATGTGCTGCCTCTGGAAATGATTAGAGCAGTGGATTGGGCCAAGTCATTAGTAATGCGGGGCAAGTATTAGGTCGACAATTGAAGTCGTGTTGAAATTGTGATTAAAATTGGACTGAAAGAAGAAAACAGTTTGAGAGATTCTGGTCTGGACGTAGAGGGAACATCCGAAAAACAATTATTTTTTTTGGGAAAGGCTGAAATTGAAGCAGATGGGAAAACTTACTGCGATCTCTGACGATAAAGTAATGGATGCTGTGATCAGTATCTGGGTCGCGAGCTTGGAGAGTGAACACGGGGGTGTTTGGTGGAGCGTTGAGCTGAACCACTGCTTGCATTGGGAGTGGCCGGTTGATAAAGCTGAAAAAGACAGTGTGGGAAATTAGTGATTAGATAAAATTGATAAATTTATTTTGAACTTTTAATTTTAGGGCTACTTACTAGGGATTCTCATCGTTGACATCCTTGACGTAAATTATGACTCGTTGATTATCGGTATCTGGAAAAAACAAATAAAATACAGTTGGTCAGACATCGTTTTAAAAAATGGAGTGGTATGCATATTTTATAAACTTTTTAGTTTAAATTTATTATTTTGAAGTAATGTCAAACATTTATTTAAAATGAGCGACGAAAATGAAAGAAAGCCATAAAAATTGAAGGTAAATAGAGTCTAAAAAGCTCATTTAAAATTCGCAGCATGCATACGAACAAACTACTTACACACATGAGCACACAAATAACCAGAAAGGTAATACATTATTCAGCAGTTTACATGCATTAACATTTAAAAGCTGCTAACTTCAATGTATTTTTCTGAAAAATGTAGCGTAACAAATTACGCGGTTTTTTTGGTTTGCGAGTTCAGCTGTACACGCACGCACAAGGAATGCCTACCATGCATGCTGATGCGTTGACTTCTCTTTCATTTTTTTGTAAGTCAACTAATGAGAATTTTCTTTTTTTTCAGGAAGACACCCACTATTACAGGGAAAAAGGAAAGGAGAAAAACGCATTACGCAAACCTGTTACCCTCGTCCCTGTTCATATATTTTTCTTTTTTACTTCAACAACCTCATTATTTGGAGAATTAAAGCCCAACCATAATACAAACACATTATGTACCTGCCTATACACGCACAGTCGCATTAAAAACCACACGAGCACGTTTTTCAAAATGTGTTTTAACTATTCAAGTGAGACTGATAGATTTTTAAAATTGCATTGCCTGATACTCACAAAAATTTCTACAATTTTCTCTGTATGCCCCCAGAAATGCAGAAAAATTCTTAAACTTCTACAAAATAAACATTTTTTCTAAAAAAAACTACAACCATTTTCCTAATGTACCCCACGGGTTTTACCAAACCCAACTTTTCTTTCCCCATTATCATCAAAGCTGCACTTACTGCAACACATGTTTTTTTTACAATAAAGGACTGTTAGAATTCATGAAGCAAAACGGTACAAAAAACATACATACAACAAATTGCTGCTCTGTTAGCAATAACAAACAGTATACCATGCCATTAAAATGTTTTTTTTCTCTATTTTGCGGTCGATCGTCTCCTCTTCTCGTCGTCGACATGGTCGTTGACTATGCCTACGTACTTGTGTTGCAGGAAAATTCATATAGGTAATAGGAAATAAAGTGGTTTGTGTCGTAGATAATAATAATAATAATAATGCATGCAATATCCCCTTCACTACTGTTGTCCCCACATACAACTGTACAACAACTGCATAACTACCCGACAAGTTGCTTTCCTTGTAAGGCAAAGTGTATCATTATCTTCCTAGATATATTTTTTTCGTCCAAAGGGAAATGGATCAATACTCCTCAAACATTGTGGAAAATAACGTCTCTTTCTTTGTGGTGGCATGGACAATAGAAAAAGTTTGAGTGAAAATAGTAAAAGCGACAACATGAAAAATAGATTGGCAGTAGCAGCAGCAAAAAAAAGCAAAGTTTTTGTTTCCTTTTTTTGCCACCTCCTTCTCCTGCAAAACAAAGAAGACATGTCACACCCGAAAATCACTTCATTACAGTAGCAAAACAAAAGAGAAAGTAAAAGTGAAAGTAAGCCGTTTAGATATTATTTTCCTTCCCGTCAATACTTTTTTTATTTTCTTGAAAGAGATAAAAATAGAAACATGAATAGATTCATATGCTTTCTTGTTTGCTCAGATGACTTTCTACTTTACATGCTCAGTTGAAAGTAGAGCAAGAAATGAGAAGGAGAGGAAAAATAAATAAAGCACGCTTATGTTTTTCTAATGATAGTTTTTTTGTAGTAGGGAGGGAGTGGAGGAAGCTAAGGAAAAGGAAAAACAACTAAATTGGTAGAGGTGGATTTAATTTAGAAGTCTAGAATAAACAGTAGGCTCTTATTTATTTTTTTCTTTGATGTCTTTATCGAATCATCGAACCGTGCATGAATTCATGTGCCTTGAGCACTGTTCGCCGTGTTTGTATGTAAAGCAAACAAATTTTGTGTTGGTTTTAGAGCAGGTGGAAGGAAAATTGAAAAAAGCTACGTGGGCAAATGTAAACTAAGGAGGGAAGTAAAACGTAAAACTGGGCTGAAAGCAAGAACTACTTCAAAGAGAACTAGTAGTCTACTCTCTACTTTAAATTAGTGAGCATTTTTAAATTAAACAAGAGACGAGAGAAAAGTTTCGAAACTTACATTTCATTCCTGATTTGTCCAGAGCGTCAGAAAGAAGAAGAGAAGCGGCAGCGAGAAGGAAACAAGAGAGAAGAAAAGGATTAAAAATGGATTTTGCATTAAAGTCATTATGCAGTTGTAATAATATTTTATTAGTTTTAATTGTACTTAAATATATGTATAATATTTTGATAAATTGTGTGCATGTATACTCACTGAAAAGAAAACAACTTTGAAATTTTATGGAGCTTGACGAATGCCATCGTTTAAAAAAACAGTTTGACCGTGACCTGACTATTAATCCATTTTTTTATCATATTCCATGAAACTTACAGCTAATCTTGGGGCATCAAGTTATAATATTTTTTTAAGAAAAAAAAATACATTTTTCTCCTAGTGTGAGTTGGGAACGTGATTCCGCATAATAAATGCCTACAAACTGCGATGCTTGTAGTACCAGTTGTACACGCTGCTTATGACAATGATAAGTGTCATGTCGTACCAGCATGTTCATTGCAGCAATTTATCTCATATTTTTTTTTATCTTTCAAGTGAAACTGCAGCAGTAGTAGATAACTTTAAAAAATATTGAGAGAAAAGTATCATCATCGCCATAAAAATTGCTATTTCGACATGAAAAAGCAGTCGTAAGCCAAGGAAGCTGAGAAATATTCCAGAGAAAAATGATATTTTTTTGGAAATATAAATATATTAAGAACTAATGTCTGTTCTGTCTATTTCCTTTCATTTGCCGGTTTTCACGCATCTCTTCATATTTTCTTATTCCGTTGTTTAGCTACTTTTCCTTCCTTCCTTCCCTCCCTTTCTTCATTTCTCAAACGCATCACCACTGAAGAGAAAACTACTCTCAGCTCACCACTAAGATTCCAACTTGTTCCCAAGAAAAGTTTTCCATGTCTCAGCAGGAAAGAAGCAGTGAAAGCAAAATCATCTCTAAACGTGTTCACATACGACGACGCGTGTGTGTGTGTCTATGCGTACCAGCATACGAGGAAAACTTTTTGAATAAAACACGCAGTAACACATCCTTCCCTCACTCGGAATAAATTTTCCCTTTTTGAAAAAATAAATCTGGAAATGTGTAAACTTTGTGCGAGAAACCAGTGTCGGTGACACCAACAACACCACCTCCTACTCAGCCTCATCTCTTCTCGTTTATGGGAAATAACGAGAAATTAATGTAAATGGAAAAGCTCATTTGAATTGAGTGGATACTACTACGCACATTCCCTCTTGCTTTACCTTGAAATAATTATTGTTTCAAAAAATAATAAGCCAGTTAGAATGGCATTTATTTACAAGTGCGTATGCAATGCACTTCAATAGGCATTACAACAACGGAGGAGCAGACAAAAAAGTTAATTTAAAGAACGTTTACTCCATTCCAGGAAAACTTGAGAGATCGTCCATTCCACTTTACTTTTCAGAGATAATAATAAAAAATATATTTTCTCTCTTACTTGGCCGTTGGCCGCGACAAGCCTATTTTCTTTGATGTCGCTTCTCTCTCTCTCTCTCGAAACTTTTCTTGCTGATCTTCCCTTTTCCCTTTTACTATTCACAGCCTCATTCCACTAACAACATTAATATTCACGGCGTAGACTGCACAGCCATTTCCCCCGTCTCATTTTGCTTAAATGAAGTAATAATGAAAACTGTAGATGTGTGGTGGTCTTGGAAGCTCAAAATAAATTTTCTGGCAAGCAGGCAGTCCTCGCAGAGAAGAAAGTGAAGGAGAGCGATATTTTTTGGTCATCATCAGAGTTCAAGATGCATACGACCTCATACAGCCTCCTCGAAATGTAGAAATTTTCAGCCAATTAAAAAGACACGGAAGAAAGAGCACAAGCAGGCAGGGTGAATACCACCGGAAATTATATTTCGGCTCATTGGGTGGCCCACTCTTTTGTGAAACTAGCTTGTAGAAAGAAAACCAAAAATGGAATGTGACAACGTTTTATTTTAGTTTTTGAAAAGAGAAGCTTGTCATGCAAAATACCAGGCAGTGAAAAAACCACACAGCTAAAATAAAATAAAAATATTTTGTGAGCATGTTGTGCATGTGTGGTGGCATATGGTGAGGCTAGTAGAGCATTGGAATTCAAGTGCCATTTTTTCTGCCTCTTTAATTTTCTTCCAGAGCGAAACAGTCCATATATCTTTTTGCCTTGTTTAAGAAATAAGGAGAAAGTGAAAGTAGGAAAGAAAAAATATGGATGAAAAGCCACTTGTACTTTTCAGCTTTTTTTTTCTTCCAACTTATTTCCCACTTGTCTCAAGAGAGAGATGAGATGAGAAAGAAAGGCATGGTATGCATGTGTGTGGTTTGAATTTGGATAACAAGAGCGGGTGAAAGAATCAGGTAAAAATATACCACAACCAACAACAACAGTCAGCAGAATATTTTTTAAGATATTTATAATGTGCCGTTAAAAAAATTTACTGTAGTATGGAGCACACTTGCTCAGTCAGAAACACACCTCTGTACAATGTGTGCCTCTTGTTCCTGAAGAGATGGAGAGTGTGGTAGGGAGAGAGTGCAGAGAAAAAGTTCAAAATACCAGAACAGCCTTCATCAGTTTATTGCCACTAGCAGCGAGCCAAGACAAGTGTAACGGGTGTGTGCATAAAATAGAGGAGATTCTAGTCAAGTCTCCTCCATACCACCACCACCACCACCATCAGAATTGCTGGTAAGGATGCTTTTCTTGATGTGTATACGAGATAATATGTAAAACAGACAAGGAAAGTCTATGTACATAGACCGTATGTTCTGTAATTTCAGCCCGTAAAATAATTTTTCAACTTTTTTCATGGCAATTAGGATTTAAATTAAAACAGCACAACGTTTCAATGATTTATAATAAAGGAACATGCATAAAAACTAATGTGTAAACTTGTATTAAATTGTAGCCCTCCGTCACAAATTGAAAATATACGGTTTACTCACATCACAGCATGCCTTCTTATCTTGCTTTCATTTTCATCTGCTTTTCTGCTTGCTACTCCGATCTCAACTTGTGCTGCTATTTTTCCTACATGCATTTTTGTTTTCTCTACACTCCAATCCACTCCACTCCCTCCTTCCCTCCATCATCCTCATCATCATGATCATGCTCCAGTCCAGTCCACACACATGTTACACAACACAACCAACCTTTTCCTGGCTTTCCAAACTGCTTTCTCTTTTACTCAATCGATTTTCTTCGAAGCAAGCAGCGCTCTACGTACCATAGAAATGTACATGTGTCGCTATTTTGGAACTCTGTGCCAGGCAGCAAAGGCAACCACGTTAATGGTGTTCCCGTACACGTCGTCTACTCTCTCGCCCTTTTTACCAAAACACATCAACTCTTACATCACACACTAAACTCTGCTACGTAACTTGAGTACCTACAAAGTAAACTCTTCAGTTTCATCCTCAGTTCAACTCAACATGAGCTGTAGCTATATGGAACGACGGCAGAGCAATGAAGCGATATCAGAAGCTTTTAGTTCCGCTCCTTAGAAAAAAAAGTTGTAGTAGTACATACCAAGCAGCAACAGTACAGAATTTGATGGTGATCATGACGATCATCATAATGTTGTTGATGTTAGGTAAAATGCGTAAAAAGAATTCATGGTAACAGCTCTATTTCTAGAATATAAAAATAAATTTATACCGCATGCGTTCCACTCTGCCAAAAATATGGATATTTTTTATCTACCTAGTTGAAATTTAAGTTATTCTTTTATTTTAAAGTTTCTGCACGCTTGTTGTTTTACATGAGCTGTAAATACTACTGTGATGCTCGTTGTGTCGTCAGATTTATATTTTTGAGCTGGTTGGTTCATAAAAAACAAAAAAAGGAATGACAAGAAGATAGCTTTTACTCAATGTTGGGGAAGGTGAAATACCGACGGGATAAATATTTTCTAGTGCGTCTCTGAGGAACAAAAACTGTTTTTTTTGTCCTTCGAACTGACTATAAAATGAGAGGAACAGTGGTGGAGGTATGGGTAGCTCTGGCACTAGTCTAAGTTGTGAAAGCTCATCTTTATGAAAAATGGCACTTGGTTGCGCGGTCTTTCACCTTTTTTTTATTAAAAAATACGGTTGAACTCTCGAATAAAAGTGGAGAGAAGTGAAAGGTAGAGAAAAAAATGAAATGCCTAAAAATAAATAAAAATGTTCTAAACTTCAAACTCTCTGTTTGCTATGCTTTCATATTTAATATTTTAATGGAAAAAAATCGGACAGAATTGAGAAAAAAAGTTTTTTTTGAAACTTTGCCATAAAAAGTTTCATCTTTCATAATTTTTTTGATTGAACTGAGAATCCCTAAAGAAAACCAAGTTTTGTGGAAACTGTAAATTTTGAAGTGCTTTCAGCAAAAGAAAAAAAGATTACTCAAAATAGAAGCACACAGTAAGTATCATCTTGGCATTCTTGAATGCGTCAACATTTTTTTTCAAGTTTTCTATACAGCTATTATGGTTGGCCTAAAGGTCCATAGTCCAAGTCCCGGAAATTTTATCGTTTACTCTTGGACAAGGCAACATTGCCTGTCAGAACTTGATCTGAAGATCATGATGACCACCACAGAGCTTTTCTGTAGACTTTTTTTCGCCTGCTGCTGCACCAAAAAAATAATAATTTCATTCGTTTTGTGTCTTATAACCTCGAAATAAAAAGGGGAAGGGAGACGTACAGAATACCTAAACAGAAACAGACACATAGAGAGAGGGAGGCTTCAGTTAAGTACAGTAAACGACACACTAGGTTTAACAATCCCAAACAAAAAAAAATATCGCCGCAGTATTGTACCCCGAAAAAGCATATCAACAGCAGTAAACAGAGTGCACGCGTTTTTTCTTCTTTCGTTTCCTTTCTTGCCTGGCATGGCGAACAAGGGGAGAAAAAAAAGAAAGCAGGAAAAGTTACGACGACAAGGATAGCGGATATAAAAGGAAGAGAGAAAAAAGACGAGTTCATTTCAGAGAAGATAGTTGGGGGTGGTTTGGTTTGAAATGCATCAGCCAGCCAGCATCAGAGAGAATCATTCCCATGATGGTAACGGCAAGTGGCAAAGCCACACAGAAAAAAAAGAACCGCTGTATTTCTCATAAGCGGCAGAAGAAAGAGATTTGGGAAAAATCCTAAAATGGCGTTTCGCTGAAAAAAAAAATATATCTTTGCGTTTCCTCTCCGCTTCCGTGTACACTCGTCATATTATTATTTTTATTTTTACTGCTTGAGCTGGTGTTACTACGTCTGTCTTTTTTTCTCTTCCTTTTGCCGGTGCGCTTCTATCATATTTATTACTTTTTTTTCTTTACCATTTTTCACTTTCACTATTTTCTTTCTATTGGCTTGGAGAAAAAAAAGAGCAAAGGAGAAATGCAAGTGAACTTTGGACGACCTGGCTCGTGTCTCAGTTTATTGGAAGTGATGGACTGAATGAGTTAGCTTTTCTTGAAAAATAAAGATCAAGGAAGCAATAGCACGGATAATATGGAGAAGTCATCATGGTAGGTAGAAACACAATGTCAATACCTACTTTCACGGAATTCAGACTATGGATAAAAACGAAAAGGTACAGAGTTGAGTTCAAGCATTTTCTTCTGTTTAAAAAAATACAAAATATTTCTCTCCAAGCTGAGCTCATACAGCGCAGAGGATATGCAAAAACCTACTGGAAGCAAAAGCAGCAGTGAATTTTCCCAATGAACTTTTAAAGTGCATGCATGTTTTCTCCTTCCACCATTACCACACTACCAACTACCTAATGCATAGTACAGAGTACAGACAGACGACAACATTGCTAAACTCCACCATTTTCATTGCTTTCTAGATAATAATATTGAATATTATTACAAAAAGGGTTTGAGGAACCGTTCCTTCTCTTCGGCTAGAAATCGACTCACAATCCTGTCCTACTTTTTTTCCGGTGGCGGTGTGCCTACGAATTTCGTTCATCCAAAACGACCACAACTTTAGTGGAAAACCCCAGTGCAAATGGATACAGAATTTGGAAAAAGCTAGTCGCTGAGGTTGATGAATTATGCAATTTATTTTTCTTCTGGGGAAAACGTACCTTTCATTTTAGAAACAAGTGAAGTGGACAAATTGACAGGGTGTAGGGTAGCGATTAAGACATTTCCTTTACAATTCATTACCATTTCAAACGATTCTTTTTTGCGGAGAGAAAAGAAGGGAATAAAAGGAAGACCTTTTATCCCAGTTTCCTTTCTTGTGGCCTTTCGCTTTTCACTCTGCTGATTAAAAACGTTGACCTTTTATTGAAAAATGAATAAGCAGAGAAAATAGAAATGTTACGGAAAGTGGGGGAATTCAGTGACCTTTTAAAAAGCAGAGTTCTTCTTCGTAAACTTTTCATTTAATGGCTTACTTTTTAGTGTGCATCCTCTCTGCTAAAAATAATGATAACATTTTACTGCAAATGCTAATTTGATATTCTGGTGGGGTGTCTATGGTGCCTGGTATGCATACATGCACGTTTTGCTTAAATTATTATTATTATTATGAGATTTTTGATTAAGTCCGATAAAATTTACGATGAGAAAAGTAATTTACAGCTTAGCAAACGAAATAAACGACACTGCATACTTTTAAATAAAAAGAGAACCAAAATCTGAAACACACCACGATAAGTACATACCACCAACCACATGCCTTGTCAGGTCAGCTGAAAAAAAATGGTAGGGCTTTAATTTTCCATACCAACTGACTTACTGACTTGAATGAACTACTCTCTTTCATTCTGCTAGGAAAAAAAAATATTGTTTTTTTTCTCAACTCGCTCATTGTCCCCTCCCTTTTCCTTCTAAACTAAAAACTGTTTTTATTTTTATTGGAATGACCTCTCCCATATTTTTTCACATTGCAGTTGACAATGCTCTAATGAAAAGAACGTAGGATTATGGGGATGGTGTGTGTGTGTGTGTGTACTGTGTACATGAAAATAATCATAATCGTAAAAATCATCATAATAATGAAAACAGATTGGATCAAGTTTGAAAAATAATGCAGGATGGGAGTCAGGCAGGGAAGGGAAGAGGAAGGAGAATAAAAAGCAAGTGAGAAAAAAATGAATGAATGGCTGATTGTGAGAGCTTGGTTCAGCTCAGCAATGTCGTATCGTATTAGAAGGAAACGGAATAAAAATAATAAAATGGAGATGACGATATTGTCGTTCCATGTTTTTGGGGTGTAGTAGAGCAAACCACTTGAAGGAAAAAAAGGACGCAAGACAGAAAGTTGAAGTAAAGTGAACAAATAAGTGGTATTTATACTGCTGCATTTGTTTCTAGGG
Organism: Lepidocyrtoides sp. E14; assembly: GCA_027743805.1. NCBI lineage: Eukaryota > Metazoa > Arthropoda > Collembola > Entomobryomorpha > Entomobryidae > Lepidocyrtoides > Lepidocyrtoides sp. E14. The sequence goes on from JAHZMZ010000252.1 coordinate 17,624, forward strand.
AAAAGGGAATGAAGGTGCATTCGGCACGCGACGCATCGATTTATTCTTTTCATGGAACCAGGCAACAAAACCGTCCATTTTCAGTTTGGTCGGTCGGTTGGCTTATTTTTATGCGGCTTGCTTTTTTGTGCTGTATGCTTGGATTGGAATTAAAAAGGGAAGGTTTTCAAATGGAAATATAATAATATTCTGCCTCATTTTTAGTTTGGAAAGAAGGTAGATAGCACAATTTTTTTCTGAATGGATTTGTTTCATAAAAATATGAAATAGCTTCGGTTAGCGGAAAAACGTGGAAATGAACATAAGAAACGTGATATGATTATCGGTCGGTGAAAAAAATGCGTGTGTAAAGCATACGATATGTGTGTATGTACATAATGCGTACAAAATAAATAAAAATGGATCATGTCACGTCTGCAATATATTTTTGCAGATTATTTGTATTTTTTGTTGTTGAAAAGCTTCCTGGAAATTGGAAGAGAGGTGGTAAATAGTATGAGCATTTTTTTGTTACATGGCTTTCCTATAATCTTTGTTTTGGCCGAGGGCCCTAAAAAAAGTGGAGTTTGGGAAGTAAGGAGAGAGGTAGACAATTAATCATCCTCTTTCCCTTCATCACTGCCACCATCACTATATTTTTCCCACTTGCCAATAATAAATAGTAGTGGTAGTAGTTCATTGGCATGAACATGGCATCGGCATCATGATGATCATCATTAGCTTAAAGCTCGTTAGTGTTCCGTTCTCCTTTTTTATCTGCTTGTAGTAGTCCCTTATTTGGCAGTGACATGCGATTGCAAACGATACACAGGACCAGTAGCAGTCTTTTTATTTTTATTGGATGTACATACACACTCAATTCACTTCTGGATTTAGATCTGGATCTCTGGACTGCTGCAGCATGCTGCTACCTTTTTTTCCTTTTTTGTTTGCATGGTGAACATGCCCATCACTGTCGCATTAAAAAGATAGCACTTTGCACTGCCATCACCGCATGTCCATTTCCGTTTAATTACCTATACACCAGTTTAATTGACTTAAAGAGTGAATTGTTGCAGTATGTAGATAGGCTTCAGAAATTATAATTTTTAAAAGTAGAACAATACATCAAGTTGATAGAACTGTTTTCTGGTGAGCAGTAGTTATCTTTGGAGGATGATGAAGCTTCTGTTGCAAATCCATTAGACTTTTAGTTTGATTGTTTCAAATCAGGAAATCAGTAATGGAAAGAGTGACTCAAGTTTTATATTTTTTCCGCTGTGACTTAACTTTGGGTTGGCCCCAGTAGTAAGTCGCTTTTGGCTGTTGCAATTGCAACCAACAAAACAAGCTACCCTTTGCCTTTCAATCACCATCTAATCCCATGATGCCTTTGTGTCACTTATTCTCTAACATTCATTTATTTTGGAATTGGTATTATGCTGAGGGTTCAATGCATTCATTGAATACAGTATAAGCTTCCACCACCCTCATTGGATTTGTTTTTGTGTGCGTGGTATTATGAATGGTGGAAGGAAGTTGCATTATTGAATTAAATACAACTGTCTTCTCCACTGATCAGTTCAAATCCAACTGCTGCGATATTTCTGAATGTACAACTGCATTGTAGCATCATATGCAAGAGTGAATGGATCATTATTAGTGCGATTCTACTAAATGTTGGGAAAATGGGGAAGGAAGGAAGTACAGCATAAAGGGGAAAAAGCACAATAATATTCCTTCCTTCCTCTCCGTTCTGATGTCTAGCTAGGCCATATGCTAGCAAACCTTTATCATCGTCATTTCCCATTCCCATTCCCATTAGAATAATCAATCATTACTACAACTATGAGCTAGAGTACCGACATTTATTCAGGAATGATCATCATCACATTTTGCGTCTGATGGATGCAGGTGTATGTGCTGACTGCTTGCGTTGAACTATGCAGCTATCATTGTTGCATTTTGCAACTTGATTGTCTGCCATTATACACTGACTTATTCGTCGTCATTCGTCATGCACATTAGTATACGACATATTCTTTACCTTACAGTGCAATGTATTTCCCTGTATAATAAATAAGTACTTTAAACTTAAACGGCATTAAAAGTTTCTCATACACAGTGTAAGTATAGTTGCAACATCGCCATCATCATCATTCTTCCGTTACATCACCATACCGAGGAATTAGACTTGGCAATCTGATACTGATATCAGAAAATTTTCTGATATTTCTGATCTGATATCAGAATCAGATCAGATCAGGGGGAGTCGCATCAGATCTGTTATCCGATTCTACACATCAGATCATATCAGAAACTTGGTACGAAATATCAGAATTTTTTCTGATATCAG
>JAHZMZ010000253.1:0-10914 GCA_027743805.1 Lepidocyrtoides sp. E14
GAAATATTAAAAAAATATTTTCTAAAATAATTTTGTAAAGATGGCATTATTTATTTATTTTTAATAGTTTTTGTTACAAAAAGTCAATTTGTGATGATAAATGGAGATGCAGCACCCAAAAGAATACTGTAGTGGCTGAAATAATCAAAAGTGGCAAACCTGGAAGTAATGAATCGTGGATATATTCGGAAGGTGATGGTAAGAAACCCAAATACATAATTCAGAAAATTTCATTGCATCATAGTTTCTCCCAGGCTAAATGTAATACGAGCCAGTTTGCAATGGTTTTTAATTGATTTTCAAGGTAAAATGATAAGCAGTCTGACTATTCCACAATGTCAAACATCTGAAAACCTCGATTTTAACACAAAATCGCGCCCTATACTTCGCAAGAGCCGGAAAAAGCGTGCAATAACAGGTCTTCTTTCCTCCGAACCAGCATCAGTTGATCATATCCAACGCGAGATAGACGACCAAACCAAGAGAATGTTTTACTATCTCGCCGGCATCAATCAAGACCAAGTTAACAGCCATTTGAGAGTAGTAAAACTTTTTAAAATGTCCAGTCAGCTTGTGTCAATGATTTGCGATCCTGCATACATTAGTACAAAATTTCTTCAAGAAATTGAGCGAGGATTTCTCTTCCTCTTGAAAGAACAAGGCTTTGACAAACTTACAGATTTAGACCTGGACACATACAATCAACTGCGGCAAACGTTAGAGCATTGCGCAACGACAGTTCAAATGGTCAAATTTCTAGGTAGACCTTGTCCTTCAGGTACTCAAGTAAACGAAGTCTATCAAATTGAAAACGGCACCAGAAAAAGTATTGAGTACAAAAGAAGCTCGAAAACATTCAAATGGGGAGATTACGATGTAGTGCTGGACGGTGCATGGAGTACAATGAATGTAGTGTATGCTGGTTGTTTTGACTCGTTCAGTCGCAAGGTCAATTTACTTCACAAGTTTACAGTAGCCCTGGAACAGTTGTTCCACTCTGCGTTGTACATGCGATGGGAGCGCTTGATCGAAGGAAGTACGTAAAAAAAATTTCGCAATAAGCATATTATAATTTCTTTTTTACGATTCCCATGATCAGCCCACCTTCATCAACTATTCATTTCTTGGTTTTCAGAAAAAGGTCTGTTTCACATGAATCCTATGAAGACTCTCTTGGTTCAACGTTTGCATCATTGGAAAATTCTGTAGACGCATCACACAATTCAATATTACCCACACCCACTCCGTCAGAAGATATCGGCTATTTTAGAAATGCGTTTCCGGTATTTGAATGCTTGAAAACGGACCATGATAGAAATGCTAAAGTTAAGCTGGCACAGGAATACAATGAGTGCAGTAAAAATCCATAAAAGGAAAAACTCATTAAAATTTTACCGTTTAACAAGATAATTACACTGTACTGTAATAAAATTCATAACGGTATTATCATTAATGACATGCTCGTCATAAATTTGCAATTTATTAATATATTTGTTTTGGTTTTAAACGAGCAGTAAACAATAAAATGAAGGCGATGAAGACAAAAAATGGTAAATTTTTCAGCATACTGTCATACGACAAAAAATACCCACCCGTCTACATGCACGCATAGTAAACTTCAACGGATGGAAAAGAATGGGTTTAAAACATAGTGCTACGCTGTGTAGCAGCAGCAGCAAGCACCACCTAATATTGATCAATTTTTTTGACACCCGTGTATGCATTTTGCACACGACACTACTGTACAATAGTGTGAGATACATGTATATGATTCACAAAAACAAATAGATTGGGTCGTGTGAAAAAAAAAAATTTGCACACTCCTCTACCATAATTCTGATAAGTTCGTCATTTTTTTGCACACGACCGAAAGACATTTCCAATATAAAAGACTTTTTTTCCAGCCGTTATCAACACAATAATACCACAGCCATCAGTAAAACTTTCATTTGAAGAATTAAATTGTCAAGTTTGGCAAGTGACGTGCATCGTGAAAGCAATCTGAAAGAAGAAGATTCAGGTCAAAGGTTACCATTTTATTCCAAGTTTTTTCCCAGCAGAGTGAAGATAATGTCATCCCAAGGTAAATTTTCTAAAACATTTTGCATCAATGTCAGTTTCTCAACAATAAAAATTATGCACATTCTTTATCCAATTTTAATAGAAACTACCAAGACCACTGGACAATGTTCGTGTTGCGGGGATAATTGCAAATGTGCATCTGGCAATGACAGTCCAGCGTGTTGCAAAGAGAAAAAATGTTGCAAAGGAGAGTCATCATCATCATCATGCTCGTGTGCATGTGGAACTTCCTGTAAATCAAAGGACACATCAGCTCCTTGCTGTACTTGTTGTGGTCCTGATTGCACTTGCAAAGAAGGCGAATGTCCTTCCTGCTGCAAAGATAAACCTTGCTGCAAAAAATAATGTTGCGTAACACAACAATGAACGGATGAAGTAACCAGACCATAGTAGTATTACACGATTAAGTATTTGTATCATTATTTATACCAAAACGTAAACAATAATAATAGAAAAAATTCTACTGAAAATAAATGTCTGAAAATATTGAAGATATTCCAAACAAACCCTTCTACTCAATACTAGTCATATTGGCACTGCATGCTAAATACTATACATACTCCACATTTTTGTCGATGTCTCTAGAGATGCGTTTGCGTTGTACGTACTAAAAGATATCGTCAGAACAGGCAAATCTTTTGGGTGTGATGTATTAATAGAATTTCTGTGTCATCATTACCCTGCGATGATGGTTGCAATTGCTCGGTTTAAGCCAGGAAATAGGAGATGCATACATGTAGTTGTAGCTTCGTTTTTCAGATTTCGCATAAAATCACTATAAAAATTACTATACAACCCAAGCAGTTTTGAAAGTGATGGTATCCATAAAATCTATTCTTACACCAAAATGTACACACTACATCACATGGTGAAATGATCCGAAAGACTTTTCAGTTTTCAGTACATCTATAGTAGTTGTGCAGCCTGTGCTCAAAAAATTGGTTGTGTTCACCAAGTTAGAATTTTTAAAACCACTTGCTTTTTTACTCCATTCATTTTTTCGAAGTCAAACCGGCCCATCAGTTATAATTTCATAAAACAAAGAAATGGATTTCATATCTACCAATCATCATGTAAGTTTTATGCACGGTAACAAGTCACATTTTGCGATTCTTTATTGAAAATTTGTAATCGTTTTCAAAATATGTACAACAGATACTAGAAAAGATTTTCACACGCTGTAAGAATCCTGTACTACTCCAATGTCGCCTTGTCTGTCGATTATGGGCTGATGAAGTTACTCGAATACTGAGAAGACGGGGAGTAACAATTTCTTTTCGGTGTGCAGAGGACATTGAAGATTTTTTACAAGTGGCTCGTCCCCTTTCCCATACATACGCCAACTTTCTTGTTGACATTCCATCACCGCGGTCTCCATCAGCAGTGGTAGAACAAGTACCTTCTCAGGTGGTGGACCTATTGGATTGTTATAAGGATGACGTTCTCGAACTTAAACTATGGTATCAACCAATAGTTCAGCAGCAACAGCAGCCTGTGTTCCCTCCTGAAGAACTGTTGGGTGACAATGAAAATAATTTAGCCGTTGCACAACTGCCATCAGTCAATGATGATATCGATGATTTGGCTATCGATGAAACGGCTTTGGTCATATTAAAAAAGCTACATATTCTCCACCTCCTCAGCAACTATGTTTATCCACCCAGTATTAGTCAGGCAGGTGTGGGTGGTGGCCAGATACAGCATCAAATGCCCCAGTATTTTAGCCACTTGTGCACTCCCAGTCTACGCTCGCTAGCAATTCAACATCTTTACGATACAGAATGTGCTACTACCGTAATTAAGTTAATAGAAAGCAGCGGAAATTCCCTGGAATGCTTCAAAATTCCTGCAAAACCATTTCCAGCAGTGGCACTGGGAGCACCCTCTCTCGCCAATTTACGAGAACTTGACCTTTTTGGAATTTTTCATGGTTTTTCTTGTGCCACTAATGACACTCTTGAGTCGATTATAAAATCTTGTCCAAGACTGGAAAAACTTGGAATCGAGTTTAGCTTTCGAGCGACACTGGATAAAATCCAGGAAATGATGACTGCACTAGCTAACACGTTGATCGAGTTCAAGTGTACAATTCAAGATAGAAATTTACTTGCAAGGCAGGTTGTTCGTGTGGATTTCATTCTACCTGAAATGAAAAAGTTGAAAGTACTGCAGATGAGATGGAGCAATCCTGGATTGGTTTATTACATTGATAGACTTCCGGTTTTGGAGGAGCTAACGCTGGATACCATTTGGACGAGGAAGGTGCAAGGAAGCATTTTTCCTGGTGGACAAACTTTTCAAGAGGGAATGAGTCAGTATGGAAAACTGACTAGTTTGAAATTAACAGAAGTTTTGAGCATGGAACAGGTGGCCGTGTTGGCAAAGTATTTTCCCAACTTGCACATTTTTGGATGCTCATTTGCCTCAAATGAAGCATTAAGAATGGTCTATGAAAAAATGACTAATTTGAAGTGGCTGACTGTCGAAAGAAAGTCGAATGTTACTGAAGCCGGAGGGGTTTGTGGAGTTGATAACGAGGAGGAAATGACAAGGCAGATGGCATCAGTGAATGAGGAAAATTTGGAAGAGGAAAATCTACAAATTGTACGAAATGTTCCATACATTGGAAACCTTAAAGGTAGCAAATATGCACAATGACCAACTTAGCTTTTTATCACTGGAGTTCAATTATTCATACATTTTCTCTAGATCTAGAAACTCTGGAATTATGCCAGTTGGGAATTTCATGGTGGACTCTATTATACGGAGTTTTGGACCTTCCAAAACTGAAAAGTTTGGTAATTCAGGTAAAAAGAAAATGTTTCCAATGCATTCTCTTCACAAAAAATAACAAGTAAGCTAATTACATTTGTTCCCTATATTTGGCATCAGAGCAAATCATTTAGAAAATCATCCCTTTCAACAAATCTCATTGATAAAACGACCAACTCTAACAACAATGCACTCGTCACTTTCCTCGCCCCTCGGATGAGATCACTACGCAATCTCACCTTGTGGATCCGACACACATCAGAGAGACCTTCCTCAGAAGAAACTAACTTTATTCAGCAGACAATGTACTACTTGGACGAGCTGTCTGTGGTTAATCATAGCTTATGCGGAATTTAATACCTAAATTTAATTATATTATTATACATTTTAATGTATGATAGTACAAACAGAAAAATACCAAAAATTAAATTTTCTTCAAAGATGACAAAAATAAATCGCTTTTTATGCTTTACAATTTTACATCATGAAATAAACTATTGTTCTTATTTATATTTTCTCTCCACTGCATTTTATACCACGATAATTCACGCTAATGAAATGACTGTTGAAGTTCTTTGACAATTCGTGTAGTGCAAATGTAAAGCAGTTGTCAAGAAAATCAGCCAATATTATTGTTTATAGTGAGCGACCTTTACCCTTTCAATACATTTTTTGTACGTTATGCTTGATTGAATGTCCGTCTTGATGTGCTGCTTGATGACCACGAAAATTCACGCTAATGAAATGACTGTTGAAGTTCTTTGACAATTCGTGTAGTGCAAATGTAAAAGCAGTTGTCAAGAAAATCAGCCAATATTATTGTTTATAGTGAGCGACCTTTACCCTTTCAATACATTTTTTGTACGTTGGGCTTGATTGAATGTCCGTCTTGATGTGCTGCTTGATGGGAAAATTGTAATAGTGCACATTATGTAAACTCTTGAATCGACTTTTTAACTTCTTCGACTAGCCAAGTAGTTATATTTCTCGGATTAAGTTGTTAGAAAGNCTTTACCCTTTCAATACATTTTTTGTACGTTGGGCTTGATTGAATGTCCGTCTTGATGTGCTGCTTGATGGGAAAATTGTAATAGTGCACATTATGTAAACTCTTGAATCGACTTTTTAACTTCTTCGACTAGCCAAGTAGTTATATTTCTCGGATTAAGTTGTTAGAAAGTTAGTCGTCATTCTAAAGTTGTCATCATGAGTCAGGACCAGGAGGATACTGTGGAGGTTTTAGTGAAAGATGTTTGCGGTCTACAAGTAAGCGACCAAATTAGCGAGGACGTTGCCGCTGAATTGCTGGTTTCAGCTACCTCCTCTGACGCTTCCGCGGCTAAAAGTGAAGAGCTTAATGTGAAAGAAGTGAGACCTTTTGATGTGTACAAAGCGGAAGGAAACAATTTTGTGAAGTCTGGAAAATATCCGGAAGCACTGGAAAAGTACGAAGAAGCCTGGGACGCATGTGAGACAAATGATGATCGCGCCATGATCTTGAATAATAAAGGCGTAGTTTACGAAAAAATGGTAAATGAATGTTTTTTGGCGAAACTAGATGATTTATTTCCTGACATGCTATAAATTTGGTTGTGAAATGGCATTTGACTTGGTAAACTTTCACATTTTAGGGTGACACTAACCAGGCCCTTGGAATGTTCAAAGAGGCTCTAGTCCTTAAGCCAGAGTATGTCAAGGTGCTTCTACGACGAGGATTGGTTCTCAAAAAGTTGAAAAGATTTGAGGAAGCGATTGAAGATTTCACTGATGCCCAAGTGATAGCGATAAAAAATCAGCAAACTGTGACGGGTTTACAGGATAGTGTTATGGAGCTGATTTTTGAGTATGGTAAGTCGTAATTCAATTGAATGTATTCATTTTTGTCATTTCCATCATTAAATATTAGTACTTGTACTTACGATATCTCAGCCGAGTCCGAGTTGGAAAGAATTGCCGCATCTCGAACGTTTGACTTTCCAAAGGATGCACTTATCAAAGCTTACTTTCGTGGATTCTACTGCGATCCCGTCTGTAGAATGTGGAAAGGTCTTGACCCATGTCCTTTGGCAAATCGAGGAGATGGAAATGGCGATGCTGCCGGTGATGCACCAGAAAAACTGTGAGTAGCTTTTAAAATTTGTATTAGCATTGTTATTAGTAATTTTGTCGAACATCGTTGGGATTTTAGGTTAGGATAGTCTTACTATTATTCGTTTTGGACTTGAAATTGTTATGTTTCAGGACTGGGTTTATAGCTGCGATGGCATGCATGAAATCTAACCAATTTTCTGCGGTCCCTGATCATTGCACCGTAGAAATTGATAATCCCGAGTCAGCCTTCAGATTGGAGGCTCTGCTTCTTCGTGGCTCATTCAACTTCCTATGTGGAGATTGCGCTGGAGCGTTGGCAGACTTTCAGTCCGTTGCGGATGATCCTGACGCTTCGAAGGAGCTGCAAAGCTCTGCACATTTGAAAGCAGGTTTAACGCAAAGCATATGGGGTACTTGTGAAGAAGCGGCAATGCACTATGGAAAGGCGGAAGAAATATGGCAAGAAAACGCTGACGTTTATTATCAAGCCTCTGTTGTAAGTTGACATTTTTTTTATCGTTTCCACTAAGTCTTTCATTGTTTTATTTGAATAAGATAAAGCTGCATTAGCAATTCTTTTCTTTTATATGCAGTTCCTCGTGGATAAAGGTGAAGTTCTTCCTGCTCTTGCTCTGCTGGACAAAGGAGTGGAGATATGTCCAGATCCAAGACAAAGTCCACCACTTCACGCGCTCCGTCTATCAATTCAGGTATCTTATAACGCATGTGTGAACAGCGGTGTTGACCCAAAAGACACGTTGGAGCAGTTAAAAGAGATGGATCGTAATGGAATATTTGACACTGCTGAATGTTACGAGATGTTTGCGCAGGTTGGTGAATTTGAGCTTGAACAAAAATCTAAATAATTTCTTTGCATTCTTTAGTTCATTTGTTTTTGATTTTGACATCATCATAATTACTTTTAATATGCCATATTTTTTAGGCATTGCTTCTCGTGAGTGAATCCAATGATGAAACCTCTGCAATGTTTGACAAAGCTGTGGTGCTTGCTGATAATTGCAAGATATTTCAGTTGAAGAGAGGTGAATGCTCAAATTGAAATAAAGTTCATAATGACGCTCATTAGTCGTTGTTTTAACAATTTATTATAAAATAATTTTAGTTATGGCATCCCAGATGAAATGTGAGGATCGTGACGATACTTTAAAAACTCTGGAAACGTTTACTGAAGATCCAGACACTGCAACAATTGCTTACTACCACATTGGCGAAATTAACATGATGATGTAAGTATTGTACTTTTCTTACTTGAACTACATGAACCATCTGTGTGTGAAGCACAGCTAATCACTAATTACATATTAATTTGCATGGGTATTATTATTGTCTAATGTTTTATTTTCTCTTTTGTTCTTCATCAACAGGCAAAAGTTTGATGAGGGATTTGCAGCAATTGAAAAATCTATCGAGCTCTCCCACAACATTTATGACTTGAAGCTTCGCGTAATGGGCAAAATGGATTTTGTCTACAACACTCGTTTTGCTGAAAAATTGAAACTATACAAAGTCAATTTGTTTGAACCAGCGAATGAGATACAAAAAGCTTTGGAATAAGTTTGATGTCTAAACACTATCAATCTAGCACAAGAAGACATCTTTTCATTGTACTCCTTTTTATTTGATGACAATCATGCATGCTAACAAATAAAAAATGTGTATATTGATTGCATTGAAATGAATAAAATTAACATTTTACATTATTTATATAACTATAACTATTTCCATTATTCTGTAACCATTTCTCCTTTCAGTCCAGAGAGTGACGAATTTCCGGTTTTTTATCTATCATAAACCAGCTAAAGCTAATTTATTTTACTTCAAGCTTTGCTTTTTACACGCAACACAAATTACATTATGCCCGTCTCTGACCTCTCATTCACAAAGAAATGGTCAAATGGCCAAGTAGATATTTCAAATCTGGAACAAAAGTTTTTTGTGACTGATTCTATTTTCTATTTTCTGAATCGTAATGAGCATTTCCAAAATGAGTCCAACTGCCAATAATTCGCAAGAGAACCACCAAAATGTGAAAACATTTATGGACATTCTTCGCCCTGTTATACGAGCAAATCAGTTTTTTGGAATTTGTCCTCTGGAAATCTCGGGTCACAACATAAAGCTCCGTGCAAAATCTCTGAAAACATTCCACACACTCTGCACTCTACTAATTCTTACCGTTTACTTCACCTATACGTTTTATCAATTCATCTGCTCCTTTGGTCGAGGTCGCAGCGTTCCCGAAATTGTCACAATGGCCACTTGGGTAGCCGGCACTCTCATACCAATCGCCATGATTGTTCTCACCATAATGAAACGTGACCAGTTTAGCCACTTTTTCGAGAAGAGCAACGAGTTCCGAGTGCCACTGAGGGGCATGATTAGATGCCAAAGAACACTAAGCTATGCTCGTAAGCTTTTTTCTGTCTACATTTTCCTCACTTTTGGATCCTGCGTTTTTGTCGCTGGGGACGTCATTAGAAATCCAAGCATGGACATTTTCATTCTGGCTTATGTAAAGAATCCTTCCCCTGGTCTAATCGCCCTTGGCTGTATATTCCAGTGCTACATTGTGATTCTCAAGTGTTGCGGTCGTGCCTTCATTGAAGTACTTTGCTGCTGCATTGGCGCTAGTTTCCAGAACACGGTTACTTCTATCGTTGATGAAATGCATGGTGTCGTTGGCATTAGTACAACCCCAGTTTACAGGCAGCATAAGAATTCAGTTGATCAAGACAACGTGGTCCGCAGCCAGCGTCAACGACGTGTTAACGTTCAACTATCCCACCAAAATCTTAACTTTCTCAACATTAATAATGATGCGCGATTATCCGACGATGTTGTCAAAGGGGATGAAGGTCTCCTCAGAATTCCCAGCTTACCAAAGTTTTACGTAGACAGTGGCAATACTGGCGAACTTACGATGGCTACTGGCATAGAGAAATATTCCAATCTTCATGAACACTCTCATTCTCCGTACGCAACTATAGATAAGCGGAGATATTCACTGTCCACAACTCCAATGCCACTTTGTCCTCATATGCCACTTCAAGAAGGGGCAGGACCCATCATCAAAGCGATCAAAAAGTTTGATTGTATATCTAGCATGCAGTCCCTTCTCAACTGTATTTTTGGTCCAATTCTCGCCCTTGACATTGCACTGCTTGTGCTGGTCAGTTGCTTGCTTCTGTACCTGAAAATCAACTACTTGGGATCTGGCAGCATTCACTACATTGACGGGATTACATTTGTGGGAAATTGCATACTTCATTTTGCCAGACTGATCATTGTCTTTATCAGTTTGGGAAACGTGCATGCAATGTCAATTCATTTTAATGACTGTGTTACCACAAGTCTAATGCACGTGTCCAATCCAGAGCCACCAGAAATTAATCTAATTCTGGCCCATTTGACAAGTCAATTTGCCAATCCAAGCTGTTTCAATGCAGCAGGGTTTTTTATTTTTAGTCGGGGATCACTGCTGGCAGTGTTAAGCGCGATAATGACATATGTCATATTTTTATTACAAGCAAAAATGCAATAATGATAAATTGAAAATTTTTAAGATTTTAAATATCATTGTATGCATATATTATGTGAATTAATAATTTTATTGATATGAAATGTAACAAGAATTTTCGTCGTGTAAAATAAAATTAATAAAACTCAAAAATGGTTGACATAAGAGAGGTGTAATTGTTGAGATTCTTTAAGTAATGGAAGTACATATCCTTTACATATCCCTTCTTTAAGTAGAGAAATGGCCGGTTAAAACTTACAAATTAGAATCGTATTCAGCAAAATGCAAACAACGTATGATACCACCATAAGTATATCTATTGCACCACAGCACAGATAGGTGACACGAAAATAAGCTGTCATTCAATAATGTATTTACAGAGTTGCTTTAGTTTTTTTTTTTTTTTTTTGAAGCACTGAAAATCGATTTTT
>JAHZMZ010000254.1:0-11078 GCA_027743805.1 Lepidocyrtoides sp. E14
ATCATTTTCACCTAGAGCTTCAATGGATTTACATGGAGTTTTCGACACTGAATTGGTTGGGGGAAGGGGGAGGGAAGAACGTAGAACGTATGGTTTGTAAAACGTTGTCATAGTGAGCTTAACAAAGCGAGAGTTTTGTTTGACTGAAATTTGAAATACCATTCGCATTTGACGTAGTGTGTAACCGATTTAAATTATTTCCAAATTGCGCTTGATAGTTAAGGATGTCTGTTCATGTGCCTTGTTTCTGTGTATGTACTTTTGATTTGAGTCAAATCATTTGACGTTTTGAGTGTCACATATGTTAAAACTGAAAGAGCAATCAGACATCAGACTAATCACTAGTCAGGATCCATAGCAATCAATTTTTGGAAACTGAATTGGTAAGTAGAGTTAATTTTAATTCATCAATTATGATCTTAATTGAGTATTGAGTATTGACTTTAATGTCTTTTTTTTTGTAACAACACAAAGCGTATTTAATCATATTCGTAAACTCGTGATACATGACATGCGGTCCATGTACATGCATGCATATGCATATGTATCTCGCTGTGCATATGCATGAATGAAATATTCTTTAATTTTTATTGACATTCTTGAAGGCTTTCTTCAAGTTGAAGCTATACTGTGGAAATTTGAATTTTCACGTTCTCGGTTTTACCTTTAAAGCTCAATTTTTTTATGCCAGGGCTTTTTACCACGCACTATGGCTTCTCATTCACGACCTGGACCCTCTGCCTCCTCAGGGGGTGAGCGAGAAATTAGCCTACGTTCTGATGATGAGGTGGACGTCAATATACTTGAAATGGAAGTGCCATGGCCTTAGAGAGCTTTTAGAGATGAACCAACTGAAAGTTGTACCGGTTAACTGTAGGGGTAACAGCAGGAATTTTCACAATGAGGAAACGTGTAAGAGGCTGGAGGAGGAGGTTAACAGTTTAAGAAATGAATTATTAGCAAAGGATAGTGAAACAAATGAGCGAATCCAGCGGCACTTAAATACGCTTAATGACCGGGACAAAAAACTGCGAGAACAAAATGAAAAACATGTAGCGGAGAAGCAGGAGTTGCAAGCCAAGCTGGAAGGGTATAAAAGTGATGGAGACACAGCAAAGAGAAAGCTTGGCACTGCGGAGAAAACTATTTCTCATTTGCAATCACAATTAAAGCTGACGCTTGGAAATCGCGACGCTGACGTTGAAAGGATGGCCAGGGAGAGAGTTGCGAAAGAGAAGACTGAACTGGAAAGAAAACTGAATCAGGAAAAGGAGGAGTTTAAGAGGGGGCTTCAGATAGAAAAGAATGAGCTAGAGAAAAGGTTTCAGGAAGATAGGAAGAGTCGAAGCAACGTAATAGTTGCCCTGAGTCATGAAAAGGAGAGGTTTGTAAATAATCAATTCAGGTTTTTGGGACTCCTCCGTAACTTGGTGACCTGGAGTGAATTCATGTTCCAAAATGAGGACGAGCTTTTATCTGCTAGTTTTATGGAGCAGTTTTCCGCTCACATGCAGGAATTATTAGAGACGAGAAACCAAGAGAGGAAGGAAATGGGAAACAAAAACGAACTCTGGAAGAAGATGGAAGCACTATTCTTTACACATCAACAATTAAATGACACCAACAACTCAGCAGCACCAACAACACCGCCTACTGCGACAACCACTCGCGCCGAAGTATTAAGCCGAAATACTATGGAAATTACTAGTGCAACTTTGCTTTCTCCTTCTTTTGCAAATCCGAATGCTACCAAATCAAGCAACAGCTCAGTTATTAACACACCACCGACCTCCCCAATAGCACTAAATAGTGACTCAACAGTTTTTACTTCTCCACCAGTGTGTTCTACTTCCACATCAGTAGTGGAAACATCATCGCCTAATCTACCGGTCACTCTCCCCGTAACCAGCACCCTATGTGACCCAAAAGATCCTATCTCGGCATCCGTCAGAGCTTCATGTGTCAGCTCCACTCAATTCGTATCAGATATACTTGGCGAAACATCAGGTGTTTCACTTCCAGCTGCATCTCTATCTTCCAGCCAGCCAGGACCTAGCATTGTCATTTCTTTGCCCACTGAGCCTGATCCTTTGCCATCATCACTATCACAATCTCTAAATTCTACTCCTGTGAGAAGTCCCAGGCTTTCTCGAAATTATAAGCAGCGTACGGAATTAGTAATTTCCAACAAACGTCATGGTGTTGCTGATTCAGCAAGTGGAGAATTTCGCTGTCTGTGTGGAAACAACTACAAATCAAAAAGAGGTTTACTAGCGCACATCCGTAAACTGACCAAAGAGTGGAAGTACAGATGTGAAAAATGTAAACGGTACTTTTTCTACCGGTGTGATCTCAACAGGCACTTATCAATTAGTTTAGAGTGTGGTGGTGATGGAGATACCACAAATGTTGTAAGCAATCAATCCCATGGGGCAACAATGAGGGATGAACGTAGTACTGATGGTATTGGATCCAGTGGAAGGCCAAGACCATGTCGTCAACAGCAACCTCAATTTCATGCAGGACCAGTCGGCGCTTCTTCTGCTAGCAACGTCTACACTGTCGCAATTTCTCGTACATCTAGAGCAAACGCAATGAGGAAATTACAACAAGATATCTTACGAAAAAAGAGACATGCTCCATGGCTATCGACCAAGGGAACTGTACAGGGATCCTGGTATTGTTGTTGCGGACGAAAATTTACATCAAAACCAAATCTCCATTATCATGTAGACTATTACACCAAAGAATGGAAATTCAAGTGTGAGTATTGTCATTTCAAGTTTTTTTGTCTAAGTTATCTAAAAAGACATCAAATGGATAGTCACCGGATTCTTGAACCTCTGAACGAGTATTCTGTGGGTTGCCATTTGTGTGGGGAAAAGTTTGCAAAGCGAGTCGAGTACTTTCGTCACCGGAAATCAGTTCAGTACGTAATTCTTACAAAGCATATTTTATGCATCATCTGCCTAAATTTCCACATAAATATTTGATTGCTGGTCTTTCTTTTGATTTCAGCAACATTTATCGAGAAATGCGTGGTAGTAATCAGTTGGTAAGAGCACGTAGTGTCGCGACCTTATCTACGCCCACCAATAATGCTGCAACTCCTGCACCATCAGCTGCAGCTACTCCAACTCCACTTTCCACAACATTCGCAGCGGTACAGATGGAAGTCCTTGATGTGCCTTCTGAAGAAGAAGATTTAAGCATTCCAGCCCCACGTACGACTTCGTTGTTATCTAGTACAACTATCACTGTAAATAAGGAGACTGCTGATTTGACTCAAGCAGATAATGAAAGCACTAGTGTTCAACTTTCCTCCGCTACTGTAAACTCAGTCCTCTCGTCGCCAGTTCCACCAAATTTGACTACTGCTTGTGCTTCACAGGCTCGCTCCAAGAAGAAATCTATGAAAGGTTCCCAACCTCAATCCCACCAACAGCGTCATGCACGTGTGGAACCCGATCCCCTTGAGAGCAGTAACATTGGCCAGCAGACACACCTATGTGTGTGTGGAAAGACATACTTGAGTAGAAGAGGTTTGAATCGTCATCTCAGAATAATGAAGTTCGGGCGAATTTTTGCTTGTGTGGTATGTTCCAACGGATTTACCCAAGTAGAAATTCTAAAGAATCATATGCTTGGTATTCATGGTCAGGAACTGAGTCAGGTAAAGTGCAGATTATGTGGAAAAATATTTGCATCCCCGAGGCTGATACAAATTCATCGTTATAAGGATCATGCTACCATTTGAACTCTATTTAGATACCGTAACCTTTGAAATAAAGTTGTAATTGAACATTTTTATTTTTTTAAATTCCTATTCATTTTCTCTATTGCGTATGAATAACTTTCAAAAGTATACACATACAGAAAAAGTATAGCTTAATGACTCAACAACCAGTTATTTTGCTAAGCGATTCGTGCTATCATGGATCATGGAACATTATGTAACGAAATGCAATAAGAATCTAGTGAGTAAGTAAAAATCTTATGGAAACCTTAATTGTAAATATAAATTTCATCTTTTTTGTAAAAATATTGATAGTACTTGTAGTAAATAAGAAATAGGTAGTCTTGTTCATTGTTAAATGTTTGTGTTCACTAATTCATATAAGCACTAAGCACAGATATTACACAGAACTGATAACATAAAGTTGTAATTGAACATTTTTATTTTTTTTTAATTCCTATTCATTTTCTCTATTGCGTATGAATAACTTTCAAAAGTATACACATACAGAAAAAGTATAGCTTAAATAATGACTTAACAACCAGTTATTTTGCTAAGCGATTCGTACTATCATGGATCATGGAACATTATGTAACGAAATGCAATAATAATTTAGCGAGTAAGTAAAAATCATATGGAAACCTTAATTGTAAATTTAAGTTTCATCTTTTATGTAAAAATATTGATAGTACTTGTAGTAAATACGAAATAGGTAGTCTTGTTCATTGTTACATGTTTGTGTTCACTAATTCATATAAGCACTAAGCACAGATATTACACAGAACTGATAACTGATTATATAATATGTCTCTTTCACTAATAAGAGAATTGTTTCTCGCTAACGATATTGCGAGTAATTGAAGGCAGATATAATGTTTGTATATATTTATGGTTAATTTTTTATACATATTTAAATGATCAATAAAATAACGTGTTAAAAAACTACAAAAAATTAAGTTCTGTTATTAGCTATTACTAAATAGCTGTCTTGTACGTGCGTCCAGATAATTGTCACAGTTAAGTAATTTAACCTACGACTTTGATTACTAAACAGTAATGAATAGTTGATGATTAGAACATAAATATTAGTTGGAAATGTGATTCTGTCAACTAAATAACAAATTTTGTACTTTCCTTTATGGGCCATTAAAGAAAACTTTTAATCTTGGAGTCAAAAGGTCGAAGTCCTTTTTAAAGTAAAGGATCAGTAAAGCCATACAAAAATGGAAACATCATTGTGTTGTTACGGGAACTGTCATGTAATTTTTTATACTTTTCTTATAACTTTCCTCTTTAACCATTTTGCTACCTCATAAACCTTGTGCAGATAACCATGGTCAAAGTAAGTAAACTTTTCCGGAGGAGGATACAGACATGCTGGCTCTCTGAAATTAACGCTGGAATATGCTTGTGGCAACAACACTTTGTTGCTATTGTTCTTCATAATGTCAAGGTCAATGTTAATGTTATGATCCACGTAGTTCCACCATTTCCTCAAGTCTTTGTACCATGTGGACTGCATTTCATCATTAAAATGTTCGTAAAGTCTCTGGCACAAGTTACACCAACGGTGATGTGGAAACTTCACTTGGTATTCCTTTTTCCACTCAAAATACCTGAGAAATTCTGCATCATTTTTGTTCAAATGAAGAATATAATTTGCAAGCTCCTTTGGACTTTCGAATGACCTAGCATCAATGTAGGAACCCTTTGGAGCAATTTTCGAATAGTCATCATATCCCGACTCGATACCTATTGGGTGCCACATGACTATAGCAATCTTCCTGATTCCTTGGAGGACATTTTCTTCCACATTGACCAAAGATGTCAACTCTTATGTATTTTTGGAGCTCTATGACAAATAGTTCCCTACGAGATTTAGTACTACATTCTGAGACAATCCATGCCACGAGTCCAGTTTTATTTGTAACGATTGAAGGAGAAAAACTATTATCTTTATCGGCCTCTGCTGCTTTTGAAACAAGATACGCGTAAGGGTGGTACACGTCGGAATCACGTCTATCAAGGCACAATTCAAAAAAATAACTTCAGTTACATATATACCTACTTTAATCGTTAGTGTTTCACATGCTTTTTTTACGACTGAAGCTTGCAGGTAGACGAAAAATTTATCTATGATTTTTTTACCGATGTGTCATTGTCCAATTAAAAATATTCTGGTATTTTTCCAAATGTGCCCCAGTGTGAACAGGAGATTCTTGTTGCATGTAAACCCATAGCTTTTTCTCATTGCGTTGTCCGATGGGGAATTCCGTACTGGAAAATGATGAGAAAGAAAACAATATTTTTAGAAATCTTTGGCAAATAATAATAGGTATGTTGGTGGCATGAGTATTTGCATAACTGGAGATGTTAAGCTATAATTTAAATTTACTTTGGCAAGTCGCCTGAATGGAATACAAGTGCATGGCTGTCATTAAAATAATCCCGGTCAAAAGTCACTCTGCATGGAAGGGTGAACATGTTTGATGTGTATAGACTCCTGGTCGAAATAGATGTTTTAAGGTATGCACAGTCCTGGGCAGTAAGTATTTCAGTTGGATAGGTACCTCCAAAATATTTGGAATATCGTAATGCTACGATTTCAGATATAGGAAAATTATTTGGCAAACCTGGTTTACCATTATCACTCTCCTTTTCCGCTTCTCCAAATGTTGACAATACAATTTTAATAATGTCGTCTGGCCAAACGACTGCGTCAGAAGAGGATGAGAAAACAGAGCTTTGATATACTTCTTGTCTGTATGTAAGTAAGTAGAAGAGCAAAAATAACGCAAAAATAGAGACTACCAATACTCTGTTTCTGCATTTTAATCGTTGCCAATTGCATCCCAGATTTCTAAAAGTTTTCATTTTACCTCTCGGAGAAAATTGCCATTGAATGCCGTTGACAAGATAGTAAAAAACAGCAGGTTGAAGTAAACTGCAAATCCCTCTTTATGTCAGTGAAAACAATATTTTTTTTTCTGGAATGAAACCACAATATTGAATCTGTAATCTGAGTTAGGGATCGGGGTATTAACGGTGAAATAATATGTCACGGCGAATCTATGATATCAATTTTTATCTATATCCACACGCCATGTGAGGTCGATCCTGTTCATCTGTGCGTGTAAGTGAAACGATACTTGCCTGCAAAAGCATTATTTTGCAGAATCTGCTGCGAATGATAATTTGCACAATAAAAGTATTGTGTTATCATGTCATTGTCATGTCATCATGTAGTAAAATGTGAATACATACGAAAATAGATTTTACAGGAGACAAAAATGCATGTAGATTATTAGTGGAAAAAAGTCTTCTGCTTATTGCTATACGAAATGAAACATTTTCAGATTAACATTTAATATCTTGTATTGTATTTTAAACAGATTATCGAACGAAAAAAAAGAAACACGAACTCATGAATATTTAAAAACATGCCTTCAAGCATGTACGCGTAATATATATACGCTACGCTACATAATAATATGGCAGGCATACGAGGTACTTGGTACTGATTTAATTTAGGATGAGAACCATCTCTCACAGTTAGTGCCAATCAGTAAATATAGGAGACTCAGAGACTCATTATATACGATACATTATACATTTTATTCGTCAAAATAATTCATTTCACGTTCTTACTACAATCACAATTTAGTTGTTCATGGTAATATTTTAGATTGCTACAATATAAGTTTGATAGATTCTTCTCCTTACCTTGTAGACCTTTAATATGAATCCTTTCAACAATAGATAATAAAAACATTACCTTCAATATAATAGTAATTATTGTAAATGCCATTAAATTATAAATCTGCGAAAGAATATTTAAATCCTTTCGAGTTATTTTAAGGAAAGCCAGAGAGGTTAATTAATACCCGTTAGTACTCTCTGAGATTGAAAGGTCTATCTAATATGCACAAAATGGTTACTCTTACATTATTATTATTGCTTGACGTTTACTAACAATAATATTTTACATTATGCGAATTAAAAGTTAAATACATACAGGATACGCAAATCAATCAATAACAATTAATTTACCAAAAAAGGTTTCGTAAACTTTTATAAATTGCCACAAATGGAGTTATTAGGAATTAAGAATAAAATACTTGGACTTATTGTAAGTAAATACACTTTTCATATTCTGGAAATCGGAGACTAGTTTAGTTATAAATGGAAGAACCTGTTAATTATTCAGCTAACCTTAGTGACTTTGATACCATTAATCTACCAAACCAGCCATACCACAGAATTTTTATTCACAGAACAAGCATCAGTAAGTAGCATCACATATCAATTTTACAATCAGTGTATACAATTTAAATTCATCCACACCAGTGGTGTTTTACCACTTCTACTGGCACAAAAAAAACTTAGGATAACAATATTAAGAAAATAACAGTTCAAACAGACAAATATAAGCGAGTTTTAACCCTTTAATACGTTGTGACACTGTAATTTTGTAAAACCTTTTTGCAATTTAAAATTTTATTGGGCATTTGACCGATCCGAATCGACTACTCTCATCATCAGGAATATTACTTGCCCTTCCGCTGACTTCGACGCTGTGTATCATTACTGGATGCCCTGCAAAATCAAGATAATCCACGATCAATTTTTAGTCACATCAAGGTAGGGCTTTAATTAAATGAGTATGCGCATAATACGATTTAACTTACAGAGACATTCGCATTCTGCGAGTTTCCAAATCAGCCTTTGCCCTTCGGTCATTTTCCACGCACTTACTGCATCCTGGTCCTTTTTCATTCAGTTTCCAAAACGGCTGCTTACATTGCGCACATTTTGAAGCATCAACCTTTCCGTTTGAAGATGTTGTTTCCCTGGTGGTAGAAGACGACATATCCAAGTCTTCCTCTTCAGTTTCCATGGTTACTCTTTCAGAAACAGTATCAATAATTGATTTTGCTGCAACATTACGAGACGTTGAAAATGTACCACTAGCCCTTTCTGGAGGTTTTATTTCATTTCTTGCCCTTTTTCGAGCAGGAGTAGGTTCCGGCTCCCTTTCCAATTGCCTGTAATTGTCCAACGCACTCTTATCTTCAATCCATTTTTCAACCAGCTCACTAATGCCTATGGAGAGATGGTCCAAATGTTGAGCAGAGGTAAGATTTCCACTATTAAAATCGTCCTCTGGAATCATGAAGCTTTTCTTCAGATGCCGAAGAAATTTTTCAAACCTGTACTGATCATCCTGCAAACGACCATTTTCCTTTGTAGTTTCATCAAACTGAGCCCGATTACTGCTCATTTTGAGTAAGAGGTCTTCATTTTCACGTGCCTCCCTTGAGATTCTGTGTTCAGCCTGTGCAAGTTGACCTTGAATTATTTCCAGTGAAGCTTGTTTCATTTCCAGTTTCTTGTCAGTTTCCGATAACCGCTTCTCCAAAAGTTCATTTTCTCGTTGCAGTTCTTTTTCAACTTCTTGGTGCTCCTCTTCGGAAACTCGCAACTTTGTCCGCAATTCTTGAATAACCTTTTCCTTCCATGCATTTTCTTCTTCCTTTCGTTCCGCCTCATTTTGGGCCTTCTCTACTGCCATTTCACGTTCAATAATCATCCGATTCTTCTCTTCAAGCTGTCTCTCAACGTCAAACAACTTTCCTTTTAAGCGATCAACTTCATTTTGAAGTCGCTCTTTGTCCTCCACATTTTTGCTAAAAGAGTGAGCTATGTCATCAAGGGCAGTTTTTACGCCATTGGTATCCAGATATCTACTTGATTGAACGCCATCCCCATTCCCAGTGGAGGATTTTGAGGGCCACGAAAAGAACGACGACGATGTCCTAGAACTTTTCTCCGACATTCTGAATGTTTCAAACTTTGCTACAACTGAAAAAAGATAAATTTTAAGATTCAATTAAATTAAACAAAGTTTCCTCGTGCACGATGAGATGCGACACTTGCCTTAATGGTCAACTGGTGACAGTCTCAGTCAACACAACAACAGAACTGCTACATTGTAATTAATTATGGTGATTGAAACACTTACCTGTATCCTGTATAATATTCAGTCTCAACTGCAACTCAACAGCTAATAATGGTTACAACTTGCAAGTAAGATAGTTAGTCTTCCGACGATCAAAACCGACTTTCAATTAAGTATTGTGATAGGGTACTACTGTAAAATGTCAACTGTAAACTGTGTGAGTATGAGTATTTTCACTGATTGATTGGCTCAGAAGAATGTTTAGATTCCGAACTTCCGAAACAATAATTCGCTCAGATTTACAAAATACGTTTAGGAACTTGGCTTCAAAAAACTTATATAATCTACCGTTAATATTTTTTTCTGTTAAACAACGCTCACAGGTCCCAGAAAAAAGACTGATCTTCCTCTATTTGGCTTGTCGTTTTCTCTCTCTCGCGCTCTGACGTTGAAAACAAAACATTTACCGTGTTTTATAGACTCAGACTCAGACTCAGCAGCTAACAAACCAAAGCNTCTCTCGCGCTCTGACGTTGAAAACAAAACATTTACCGTGTTTTATAGACTCAGACTCAGACTCAGCAGCTAACAAACCAAAGCAACGCAACGGCCAACGAACGACCATCATAATATTATCATGTGTTAATGCAACGTGTAGTGTTAGTGTATGCATACTCTTTCTCTCTCTCCACTCTCCACTGCACTGCACTCTCGCTCTGTTAAACGTGAATGCCAGCTCTGATGCAATGCAATGCTATTATGATGACGTCATTGCTGCTATGCTAAGACTACGTATTCATGAATGAATTTTTAATAGCTTGTGGTGCTGCGCTGGTGGTGTGCCGTGCTGTGATTTATGCTTTGATGAGTCATCATCACGAGGATAAAAATAGCGATTGCTCCATCATATCATCATCTCTGATTTTGATAAACACCTGAAACCTAATCCATCGTCAGACGGCAGCATATAATAGACGCCAAATTTTTATCACCAAGCCGTTTTCAGTACCGTCAAAATGGTGATTTCCTTACAAACTAATCAAAACATCAATACCCAACTCACTGTTAGCTCTTCCAGGTGAAGTGAGTAGTAAAAGTAATTGAATTGAAGTATCTTTATTCCATGAATTAAAAAAAATTTAATCGATTAATCGGACCGATCTTTAAGAAATAGCCAGAATGAGGTATTTCAAAAAAATCTGATCGAATTTACTTACAAGCAAAATTAGTTTTCTTTTTGGATACAATACATGACATTATAAATTATAGAGCATCAACGATTGAAGGAGTTTACGGTATCCTTGATAATTTGAATGCACTCATTTAACTGATCTTTGTTGATAATGAGCGGTGGTGCTAAGCGGATAATATTGCCATGAGTTG
>JAHZMZ010000255.1:0-24965 GCA_027743805.1 Lepidocyrtoides sp. E14
TATTTTATTTATTTAGGTATTGATCAGTATATAGTATTTAATGCAAGCCATAAAAAGACACGAGCAAAATGCTCTGTTCAATGCCCATATATACTGTATCTGAAGCTGATTAATGTTTATTCCTGAAAATGGCAGTCTAGCAGTACACTGGAAACCAGGCTTAAAGTTGAGTTTGGGTCTTTGTTTGTTACTTGTTTCATTCATCACAATAGACCATGCATGAAAACCCATGAATGCGCAGAATGAAAAACCGCAAAGAAATGTTGAATTTTTTTTTTTTTTTTTTGAGCTGTGTAACTTATCAACATGATGATAAACTATGATATTTTTTTCAGATAAAAAGCAGTCCTCACCACTGAGAGTAATTGATATCCCTGCGGATCTGTTTGCCGATGCTTCTGAAAATGTTGAAGGCGAAAAGAAACCAGATGTGGTATCCGAAGCTGCCGCCAGCTCAGTACCGACATCTGAAAAGGACGCTGACGTCAAAGCTCCTGAGGAAGAAAATGCTGCTCCTCCTTTGGGAGTAGAAGTGACTGAACCAAAAGGAGATGATGACAAGAAAGAAGAAGGAATTGCTGGTGAGAAAAACGAAGCAGAGGAAATTGACAGACCTGCAATTTTCGGATTCCGTCTACCAACTATCGTCATTTTGAGAAGACCTGCAGTTTTTGATGATCCCTTCTCCTTCTTTCCTTTCTCCATCTCCTCAAACCGTCGACCATCTTTTGGTGGACCACTTTCTCCACCTGATAACCGTGATGGTGAAAGCGGAAGACCAGAAATCAGTTCTGATTCCTCACCATCGGAGCAAAGACCAGTTAGTATTGGAAGTAGTGCTGGTATTGGTGGTAAGAGATAAATCTTTTATCTACGATTATGCTGAATACTAACTCCAGTCTCCAGTGTAATATGATTTCAATTTTGATAACATTCACATTTACAGATATTATGCATGGCGTACGCCAACAAATGGACTCTTTGTTCTCCAGCCTGTTTGCTCCTAATCCTGGATTTTTCCCAAATCGACAATTTTTTCCTCGACCATTTTTCCCAGCAGTCCCGGCCGATTCATCCGCCGAAGACGAATCATTGGATTTTGATAAACTCCCCAACAATTACAAAAACTCTACTTCTGAGACTAAGGTTGTCGATGGTCAAGTGATTCAAGTTAATAAGACAGTACACAGGATTTCAGGAAACAACTCAAATGGCTTCTTCCAATTCTCCGTACGAACAGTATACTTTATACACATGAGTTACATACGTTATCCCCTATACTTATGATGTTTCCCCCAGATTTCAAAAGTGCAAATTCCATTGAATGTTATATATGTTGTATTTTTAAGTTCAACTTCACGCATTCAAACATAATATTTTCACTACTAGGTCATTAAAATTCGTCCATCGGATGCTCACAATCACAGAAGAAAAACCTGCAGAAGCAGCTGAGAGTATTCCACCAGCAGCCATAGAAGCTTCTGATGATAAGCTTGAATCCACCACCAAGGCTCAAGAGGCTGAAATGAACAACCCAAGTCTAAATGAAGTTATCAACAAGGATGAGAAAGTAAGCACTCTTAAACCAGGAGCTGGTGTAGATGAAGGATTAGTCTGAAAGACCTAAACACTAAAGCACTTCTCTCTTTTTCACATTCAATCCCATTAGATATGTAATTTTTAATCTAAAATGTTGAGATTTTACATTTTTTAATGTTTACTAACTGTTACTGTCGTTGGAAGTACTTACCTTTGATCTTGTAGTTTGCATCAGTTTTTATCGAAGCAATAATACATGCAACGAATGAATCAAGTTTAAAAACCACCGATCTGAACTTAATCTATTTTAAAGTATATTTCATGAAAAAATAAAGATGCAAATTTAGAAAGGGACAGCCTCTCGTTTAGTAGATAAGCGCTGCTAATTTCACCAACCTTTGCCATATCCAAATCTCACATCTCCCCAAATGGACATCTATGTAAAACAAATAATAATACTGCTTTATGCACGCAACGCTGTCTGTATGTAACAGTGTTTCAATTATTTTCAACACCTTTTAAAACTGCTGAGCATTTAGTTAATAATGTCAATAAAATATTACATCGAAATTAAATTTATGTTCCATGCACGTCGTCGTAAATGTAACACTTAATTGTCATTTCACTGATGATTGCTGCTTCAAGAAAAGTACATGCATGCAATGCATGTATTCAACTTTCCAATATGACTAATGCACTTCCTGAGTATTGTAAATACATACATAAATATGAGAATGGTTTATTTTCACTACTTTATCTATACACTGTACAAAAAATGGTCTTCAGCTCACAACAGCAGCACAAAGTAACTCCAGTGATATTCAGGACAAGGCCTTCACTAACATGTCTAATGAAACATCAATGCTAAATAGTGACATTTTGCACTTCATCACATTCATATTGGTTGCATGTTTTTTTCATTTTCATTTTATGTTCCAGGAGGCGATGGTGGCGAATACCAAGTATGAAACAGATACCGGGCTCTTAGAGGAGCCAGTTAATGTTCCCGTTGCACTCCCATTGACTGAAGAAGTGATTTATGACTTTGTGCCCCTTAAGTCGATGCCTATCATTGAGGCAAAAACAACAAAAGGCAATAAAGGGGAAAATGCACCATATGACCTTTCGAGTGACTTGCGAGTGAACAATCTAATGGCAAATGCTGACAATGGAAGGCTAAGGACATTAGTTGACCCTACTGAAATCGAAGTTATTGAAGTATAAAAAGTAAAAACGCACTTATTACTCGTATTTCTGGACTTTGCCCATACTTAATCAATCTAGTGTGAACATTAGTTTTTAAAAGAGCGTAAACAAATTTTACATTTCACTCATTAGTAGTATACATTAAAATCACGCACACCTCTAATATATTATTTTAGTTAAAGAAAAGACAGTGTACTGCGCCAACACAATCGCTTCCGTACTACAAGTAAACGATTTACATCTCATATATTTTATTTCATATAATTTATTTATGTTACAATAAATATTAGAAACCAATTAAAAATTACATACATAGAACAACAAAGTGACGTTTGGAATAAAAATTATTTGTTACAACTGACTTTTAACTTTGGACCAATAACCAATTCTGTATTTGATTATTAGTCAATACTTCTCAGCTCCTTCAGTTGAATTACAATGATGAAATGGAACATTGATAACTTGATGTTGATGACACGGATTCCAGAAATGCAACCCATCTTCACAGTTTTGTGTGTTTTTTCTGGACATCTCGCAAAGAATTTTTCACCTTATCAGCATTCTCCTCCATCCATGTCAAAGTGTCCGTGTGAGCATTCAAAATTTGCAAAATACTGCTAATCTACAGAGAGGAGAGGTCTTATGGTTAATTACATGCATACATAGTTGTTTAGGTATATGATAAATTACGCACAATAACTTTCATGAAAAAAGGAAACAATCAGGTGGTAAACTAACCGGGTCGTCACGTTTAGCTGTAAGATTGTTTCTTTCATTGATATATTCAACTACCATCTCTAAGTCCATCCGAATTTGCGTAAGTTCCTGACCGATTCCATAGGTTGACTCGTACCTGTCGATGTATCAAATTATCCGAACTGTGTCGTAAAATAATAGGAAAAGGTATTTATTTTAAACCAAGAAATGCTTCAACTTACAAGCTTAGCCTACGTGGATCGATTTCCGGGGTGAAATCAGTCATAGATGATTCCAGCCTACTTAAAATATCTTCCATATCAGACTGTTGGTTCTTCAAATAAGCCACTGCATTGCTTAATCGGTTCTGATCACTTTTTAAGGTTCCAATTTCCGATTGAAGGGTAGTGATCTATGAAAGATATTTGATTACTTTGATAAAATTCGCCAGTTACAAAAGAAGTGAAGGGAACAAAGAAAAATCACCGTTACCTTTTTGCCGTTAGAAGCCAAAATCTCATCTCCAACATTTACTTTTTTCACTTGATTAAAAAATAGCTCCTCCTCATGTTGGAGTTCCTTCATAAAAAGGTTCAGGTCCTCTTGTACTTTTTGGAAAGAAAGTGCCGGAACCGGAAGACACCTTGCAACAGCGTGTTGAGCTCTGCCAACAAAATGCACAGAAGAAAAAGTTTACTCACTTTCAAAACAAGAAGGAAAACTCAAATATACGTATTTCGTTGTCAAGATCAAAACCTTACCCCGTTTGAAGCGGAACAGAGTCTAACGTTTCAGCTCCAACACAGGCTTCAATACGAACACCCTTATAAGTTGGGTCGATATTATCATTAATAATATCAACCCTGTCAGTTGAGCTTGCACTTTGACCTTGAGGAATGAATGACACCATTGACGGCTCCTTGGCCTTGGGGGAATTGATAAGCTCTGTCACTGAAACTAAATTGTAATTTGAATTTAATTATTGTGGTATTTACGGTATAGTAATATCAGCTTGGTAAAGTACTAATTCATAAACGTGATGGTCAAATTTTCATATGTGTAAATTTTAAAACTCACCAGAGCTTGTTGCCTCCAATGTGTCTCCGGCTTTGTCCATCGTGTTTACTGATGCAACCGATATCACAGGATTAAATGTGACACATCTTGGTGGTGGTGGAGCTAGACACGGGACAAACAGCAAATCTAGATTAGAAAGTTAATGGCAGTATGCACTATATCCAAAGTCAAAAATAATAATTGATGGATAGTTTGACAACTTGACTTGGGTTTCAAGATGCATACACCATAAATTATTACAGGTCAGTTTATGACAAAATAAACGTTATGTAGGGTGTAGGGAAAAAGTGACTAACTTTGTTGACTCATCCTAGTGAAATGTTATCAATTTCTCCAATCTTATCCAGAGTATGAAGTAAGTTCCGCTAAAACCTTGTGGATGATACGTTTGTAAGTGATTACAAATGAGCAAACAAAATAATCAGCACCAGCACCAGTTTTCAGCTTCAGTTTTCAAAAAATAACGACAGATACTGAAAGCTGTAATAATAAAGTTTGACGTTTTGTTGCGTTGTTGTGTGTTCTATAATCTATCCTCAAGAATGTCATGCATTTATGTACAGATTTATAGAAGATTCGAACAAAATATTAATTAATGCAATCAACAAGTTAGAAGACTCGAACGAAACCGTGCCGTACTACTTAATGCTGAGAAACTCGACAAAGAAGCACACTACGAATCCGAATACTAGTACTGCGAGACTCGTACTAGGGTCTAGGAGTACACATCAGCCAGCACTCAGCACCCACTGAGACGCACGCATAGAGAACCCAAACAGCAGCGGAACAGGAACCTCTCGCAAGAAGACAGAGTCGAAACGACATTTACCTGTAACAAAATTGCTTAAATATTTTTGCAACATTTCCTCCGGGATTTTAAAATTACTTACACCATTTCAATTTCTGCTCTAAATGGACTGCATTTCAGCAGAAAGCAGAATCAAGTTTAATGGAATCGAAGTGTGTAGTGTACATACGCAGCAAGACCGATCTAAGAACTGACGACACGAGTACATATGCACAAAGTTAAAAGTGTTTGTTAATAATGATAATATAATGATAAGTGGTAACAGTAATATTTAGCAATAATCAAGTTTCGCATCCGTGTTCTTTTACCGAAATCTTTGTTCAGAGACTAACACATTTTAACTGCAAAAAATGAAGTAAGTTCAAAAGCTAAAGTAAAACATGTTATTATGCATCAAAATTTGAATTATGATTACATGTACATAAACGGCTATACTTGAAAAATTGAAGCAATAAAAAATTTGTGTTTGATTAGGCTGAACGTGGATGGGCTGTCGGTACATTTCCCTTATGATTATATATATCCCGAACAATTTTCGTACATGTCAGAACTTAAAAAGTCTCTTGATGCAAAGGTAATTAAATTACTTTAGTAAACTGCAAGATATGTAACTCCTAAAATAGTGATGCCAAAGAATAAGTTGGATCGTTAAATTAGAAAATTTGTAAAAATGGCACTTCATTATTTTAGGGACACTGTATGCTAGAAATGCCCTCAGGTACTGGGAAAACGGTGTCACTGTTGTCCCTAATTGTGGCCTACATGAGGGCCAATCCACTACATGTCAGCAAGTTGATCTACTGCTCTCGAACACTACCAGAGATGGAAAAGGTTTTGGTGGAGCTAGGTAATCTAATGGATTATTATGAAAAAGCAACCGGTGAAAGACCAAAAATTGTGGGAATGTCTTTGAGTTCAAGAAAAAATCTTTGTATTCATCCTACCGTAAGTTGGTAGTAAATAATACCAAGTGCTTAATCTTTACTACCATTATTTCAAAAATCATGTGTACGTAAATAAAATGCATACACATCCCTTTTCCCTTAGGTCAGTAAAGAAAAGGAAGGGAAAATAGTGGATGGGCGTTGTCACAGTTTAACTGCTTCGCACGTGCGTGCACGGCATCAGAAAGACTCTAATGTCTCAGTGTGCAATTACTTTGAAAACTTTGATTTACACGGTCGGGAATTCCCCCTCCCCCCTGGGATATACACGTTGGATGATCTCAAAGAGTATGGCCAAAAGAAAGGGTGGTGTCCGTACTTTGTAGCAAGGCACACCGTAAGATTCCTCTTATGAAAGACAATTTCGTTCATTAACTTGTACGGTGTCTTCAAAACGCATATTGGCATATTATTTGATCTATTTATTCAGATTTCTCATGCGAACATTGTAGTGTACAGTTACCATTATCTGCTGGACCCAAAGATTGCAGACATTGTCTCCAAAGAGTTGACCAAGTCATCCGTAGTTGTATTTGATGAAGCTCACAATATAGGTAAAACAGTTATTGATGACCTAAAGTCAGTAGTCTTGTTAATGCATACGACAATATAATGTCATTGAGTCATTGCTAATTTTGGTATTTTTCTAACTGTAGATAATGTGTGTATTGATTCAATGAGTGTCAAAATTAATCGGCGTATCTTGGATAAATGTTCCAATAATTTGCTAACACTGGAAAAAGTTGTGGATGAGTAAGAGATTTATTTATTGATCATATTGATTTTTATTTTATTTTGTCCTTTGCGAACTTCTTAAGAAGAAAATTTGTATTTTACTTTAACAAAGACTGAAGGAAAGAGATAGTAAAAAACTCAAAGAGGAGTATCACCGTCTTGTCGAAGGTTTGAAGGATGCCAACATAGCCAGAGAAACCGACGTCATGCTTGCAAATCCTGTTCTACCTGATGAAATTCTTCAGGAAGCTGTACCTGGAAACATTAGAAATGCTGAACACTTTGTGTTTTTTATGAAGAAACTTGTGGAGTATGTCAAAATGAGACTAAGAGTTCAACATGTGGTGCAAGAGTCCCCCGCTGGTTTTTTAAAAGATATAAATGGAAAAATTTGTATTGATCGGAAGCCCCTGAGGTTTGCTTAATTTGAACATAATATTTTCCGTATCAGTTAATTTAGCATAGTAAATTTATTGTCATCATTCATTGTTACTACTATGTATTTGCTTTGTGATAATAACTTACTCTCATTTAAATGAAGATTCAAGTCATACTGAACAAATTATTTTGTTGACTTGATAGGCATGTGAGAATGGACGTGGTGCTGTACTACTGTCGGTAGCCAGAGGCAAGGTGTCAGAAGGGGTGGATTTCGATCACCATTTGGGGAGAGCTGTGCTTATGTTTGGCATCCCATACGTGTACACTCAGTCAAAAATTTTGAAGGCACGACTTGAGTACCTCAGGGATCAATTTCAGGTAGATCTTTCAGTTTCGCCATTATTTTACAGACATTGCAAAAGCTCCAATTTGTTATGATTTGAAATGATGCATGATTTTAGATTAAGGAAAATGACTTTCTTACATTCGATGCCATGCGGCACGCCGCTCAGTGTGTGGGAAGGGCTCTTAGAGGAAAAACTGACTACGGTATTATGATATTTGCTGATAAGGTAAGTCGAGCTCAATGTTACCAAATTTGAATCAATACTGCACTGCGTGTAGCAATTAAAACAATATTTTTCCTTCCTTATAGCGTTTTTCCCGTTCGGATAAAAAGAGCAAATTGCCAAAGTGGATACAGGAGCATTTAAGGGATTCATTTTGCAATCTTTCGGTGGAAGAATCTACTCAGGTAAACAATCATTGGTTTTGTATGCTGAAGTTTTGATGATAAACTTAGAGTTAAAGTAAAATAAAAAATTATTATTGTTGTATAAATGCCTAGATTTCAAAAAAATGGTTGAAACAAATGGCTCAGCCATTTACCCGTGAGGATCAACTTGGGGTATCGTTGCTTACGCTGGAGCAGCTACAAAGTGAAGAAATGCAGAAGAAAATTTTCAAGAGAGCGCAACAAGCATAGTTTTTTGTACTTTCGCATAGTAATATAGATATTTCACGTACCTATAACTATTGTATGTGTAAAAATATAGTTTATTTTATTAAATTCTTTCTGAAATACACACATTTAAAACTATCATTTTTTGCGTTCAGTTTCACATTTTTTGATATATTTCAACTCTGTCAGATACACATTTGAATCTGTCAAGTACAGATAATACTTGTGAGTTGCTATTATACGCACTTTAAGATACATGACAAAGCCTTGTCAGTATTCAATATTAATGCATCTGGTTTCCAGTAATTCCAGTCTATCACACATCTATGTATGCTTCACTTTGTTCTTTTATTGCAGCAATCTCTCCCACTTCTTGGGAACACTTTCATTTGATAGTTGGCTGGACAGGATAGCAGTAAAGAATCATAGGCAAGTTGATTGGTTGAAAAGAGTCGCATAGTTCAAATTTGTTTGTTTTTGCTTTTATTCACACTATAAATAAACTTACATGAATAATAAGGCTTGTTGATAGTTGATACTGATATGTCAATGAACAGATATGTCTTGTACTCTGCTGCACTGTTAAAGTTTTCACATTTAATTGAAACTATATTTAAAGCAACGCAAATTTCATTATTATATGCGTAATGAAGATCCGGAAAATTGTACTAGCAAATAGATTTTCTGGCGTCCCAAAATTGAATGACTTTCAGCTAGTAGAGGAAGAAATCAGGGACAACTTGGAAGATGGTGGTACGTATTTCAAACTGAGAGCTTGAGTTACAGGTCTTAATATATGAGCAGAGCTTCATATTTAATGACTAATGACCAGATATAACCATGCATGTTTTTAAGACAATAAGTCCGTGACTCACAAATTTTTACATGAAACGTTGTTAACAGAAATTTTGTGTGAAGCTGAGTGGCTCTCAGTTGACCCTTACATGAGGATGAGGGCAGCTACTTTGGACCTCGGAGAGCCCATGGTTGGGATGCAGGTGGCCAGGTTAGTATTTATAACTTACATTTTTTATTGAAAAGTGCAAACTTTACACCAACGTTTTCTTTATCATCTCTGACTGCTTAAACGGCAGAGTTGTAAAAAGTAGATGTGCTGAATACCAAGAAGGAAGCCAAGTGGTTGCGAACTTTGGATGGGTTGACCGAAAGATTTTCAAACCTTTGCCGATCTATGGGGTGGAAACAATTCATCAGATGCCAAATATGAAAGGTCTTCCAGACTCATATGCGCTTGGAGCTGTTGGGCGTCCTGGGTATTACAAATAAACTCTAGCTTCTAGCTTTATGATAAAGTAAAGATAGACAAGCAATAATGCACAAAAAGATAAAAGCATCATTTTTTGTTTATTTTTGAGAGTTTCATAGAATTTTAACATTACATACAGAAACACAGCATATTTTGGACTTTTACGGGTTTGCGAGCCAAAGGAAAATGAAACGGTCGTGATATCTGCAGCTGCCGGAGCTGTAGGAAGCCTTGTCGGGCAAATTGCTAAGCTAAAAGGTGGAAAGAAATTAAATTTAAACGGAATGGTCACATTATGATTCAGAATAAAATTTATTCTTCTTTGACACGGACAGGCTGCAAGGTAATTGGCTTTGCTGGTTCTGATGATAAAGTAAAGTGGTTGAAAGATGACCTTGGTTTTGACCATGCTTTCAATTACAAAACGGTGGATGTGCCAGGAATATTTTCTCAGTATGCTCCGGAAGGAATTGATAAATATTTTGATAATGTCAGTGATCAAAATTAAATTGCGAGCAGTATTTTAGCTTTCCACTTTTGTGTAAAAGTTTTTCAAAAATGTTTTGTACAGGTGGGTGGAGAATTCGCGTATCATGTAGTCAGGCATATGAAACCTTATGGTAAAATCGGTCTATGCGGTGCCATAAGTACATACAATAGTACAGACTCCAGTAAACCAACTCTAGGTGCTCACTTCTTACAAACTGTAACAATGGCCATGGGCCAGTAATACTGATTCAATATCATTGTAATTGAACGCATCATCTTCACTAATTTTCCAGTTCCTTTTGACTATGGCTCTATGATTTATAAAAATATCTGCATGGAAGGACTTCACGTTTTGCGGTGGATGAACGAATGGTTCACAGGTATAAACCAGATTCGAGATTGGATTCTAGAGGTAAAACTGATGTTTGTTCATTTTTAATGAACAATAATGGGAAATATAATACCAATTCAGAACAATTATTGTCTATTATTCTTTCCTCAGGGCAAAATTGTAGTTCGCGAAACTGTAACAGATGGATTTGAAAATTTGCCAAATGCATTTATTCAAATGTTGACTGGCGAAAATATTGGAAAATCTGTTGTTCGAGCATGTATGCAATGATTAAATAAATGTTTACTATCCTCAAATGATGTACTTACTAAGAACCCGTGCGAACGTTTAGTTAGTAGTGCCAAATTGGTACATTCATTCAAATAGCTTTTACATACAAAGGTAATATTTACTTATACACAATAATAATTTGGTATGTACCAGTTGTCAATATCCTTGCAGCTGCCTACAAGAATGTTTTGTGAGTGAATATTTTTTTTGCTGCTATATATGAGAAACAAAACAAGTGAAAACAGTTTTTGTCAAGCCAGCCCAAACATTTTTTTATTCATCCTAGTGCACTGCACTGGTTAACAACAGTGATGATGTACCTCTTTAATTTAATGAATTAGATGTAGTGTGAAACCAGTATTATGGGTTTTCTTTCTTTACGTACCTTATTTAGTTGTATTAAAATTTACCTATTTGTATGAATAAAGTAATGTAGCCCAAAAGGTTTACCACTTTTACTTACACTCTGTGTTCTGTGTTTTATGAATGAAAATCATTTCTAAACTAGTTTATGAATAGTTTCCATTGTATTCATTACCTGCATTTGCTCTACCCACCCGTGAGGGTACTGGATATTATGTAATGAGCTTTGAGAATTGGTAGCGGTCTTCGATAATGAAATTGTGAGTAGTGCCTTGCCTTGTATGACATGTACTAGATCTACCTGGCTTGGCTTCACAAGTGCCGCTTGCTACAGTCACAGCATAAGTGATCCTTTCTTTGTTGTAATTTTGAGCAAGTGTGAAACAAAATAACCGTTCGTGCAACAACACTGCACTGGTATCGACATTATTTGACAGACCATAAAAAGTTCTTTAAAACAGCATTCGACAATTATGACATTGACAGATTTAGGTTGTTAACTTCCAGTTATTGTTAGCACCCATGGATTACAAGCCCATTGTAAGTGAAAATAGTAATCATTTAAAGGCATTATTTTCCATCATCAAAAGTGTCAATCAACCATCGAAATTTACCGTTGTTCTAAATAAAATTCATGTACCGCACGCTTTGGTACAAGAAAATCAACGTGGTGAAGATTAAGATTTGCAGCTATATAAAGGCGATGTAACAAAAGACTCATCTTTCAGTACACTTAATATTAACGGTCGAATTAAAAGAATTACAAAAGCGCCGTAGCAGAAGTGTTTCATTACACAAATTTCGTGTTAAAAAAAATAACGATGTGCAGGTGCAAGTCGCATTTTTGTAAGCAGCCCTATCCGTTCTTTGTTGCAAAACCTGTATTTTGGAGTTTATTACTCGTTGCAACGCTGGAAGCATCAGTTGCACAACTAGAGCAGGAAGAAGACCCCCACTCTCATCCACTCCCGCCAAGTGCACCCATTCCAGATAATCAATCTCCAAAGCTTTTGATATTACTTATAGACGGGTATAGTATTTTCGTTTTACTTTATGTAAATATCTCAATTTTCTGACGTAAATCAAGTGCTATATGATGAAGATAATGGTGACAATAGTATTTAAAGTGACAACGTTTTTCACATTTTTGCTTGTCTAATATTTCTAAAGATTTCGATGGGACTATTACGAAAGGCAAAAACAAAATCTTCCTGGCTTTCAAAAACTGATAACAGAAGGTGTTCAAGCAGAATATGTTGAGCCAATATTTCCAAGCTTATCTTATCCATCATGGACAACATTGGTAACTGGTCTGTATCCATCCAGACACAACATACTTGGAAATTACATGCTCCACTTGGAAGATAATGAACTTCCTGAGATGGTTTTTCAGCTCAAAGACAACTCTACAAAATTTGAATACTGGTGGCAATCTGCAGAGCCTTTGTGGATTACGGCAACGAAGAGTGGTCAAAAAGTTTTTTTGGCAAATTTTGCAAACTGTGATGTACCCTACAAAGGACTATTGCCAACAGAATGCACCGGTTATCAGTATCATGATGTTAATTTTAAACTGCGGGAACAGCTAAACAAAGCATTACTTCGTTTTCGACAGGGGTATTCACTTGCTATGGTGCGTGAAACATCATGCGTTCTATTCATTAATTTTAGAGTCTGACTGGTACGCGCAAATAATTGTGCGTGTAAACTTTGACATTGATAGGCAGTTCAAATATTAATTTGGATGTACCAATTTAGATTTATGACGACTCTATTGATCATGCTGGTCACGTATGGGGCCCAGATTCAAATGAGCTAAAGCTTTCAATGTTACACGTGGATGCAATATTACAGGAACTTTTTTATAATATGAAATATTATGGGCTGCAGGAGAGAGTAATAACAAAATAAACTCATCCGTTTATTTGACACATTAATTTTGATTTACTGACGATGAAAATGGCAAAAATCAAATATCAAAATTCTATCTTTGTATTCAAAGGTAAACTTTATTATAACAAGCGACCATGGAATGACTTTTATAAAATCTGGAGTGATGCACGTAAAGTTGGATGATTATATTACCAACCCTGATGAAGTTTACAAAGTGATCGACTACGGAGCGGTAATGTCCATTGTAGCAAAGGATGGAAAGGCTGACTCGGTACGATTTTAAAACAGTCATTTTTTTTGTATGGAATATAAAAATGAAAGTTGTTGCGGTAGAATTCATGTTGTTCATTAATGTCAATGTCTGTAATATAAATCTAGCACCTGCCCTTTAATGCTTAAATTAAAGTTATGAAATATAAAGCTGCTTCCGGTGAGCTGGTTGTAAGACTTTAAAAACGTTTAGTCGCAGGTTGCCCCACTTAGGTTGAATTCAGTTTTATAGCTTTAAAATCCCCTAAACTAAGACTTCAACCATTTTGTTTAGCTTTTTAATCAACTTGCTAAAATGCCCGGAGTTTATATTTACAAAAAGGAAGATATTCCCGATGAATTCCATTACAAAGAAAGTCGTCTCGTGCATGATTTATTGCTGGTAGCAAAACCTGGATATTTCATTATTAGAATGAAAGGTGACAAACAGATTCCAGCAGACAACAAGTCATCCTCTACTCAGCCATACGCTGGAGTTCACGGATATTATAACATGTCTGACATGCGAACAATATTTTTTGCTCGAGGACCTGGTAAGAAAACTAATCAAAAGCATAATCTTATGCAGTTACACATCCTTCAATAAATGTTTAGTTTTTCTGATTTGCATCCTGAATAATTTATCAGTGGTTTTACATCTTATTTAGCTTTCAAAAAAGGAATAGTTTCTCCAGTTATTCGATTAGAGGATGAATATCAGATTTTCACCCATATTATGGAAATTGAGGCGTGCAGCCACAATGGAACATGGGCAAACGTTAAAGATATGTTTGTGGATACCAGAGTAAAGGAGTAAAAAGTAGTGTTAAAATGAAATATCAAAATTAGTTGCATGAAGCAAATAACTGATTATTTTAGTTGTAGTAATAAGACAATGACGAGATCTATAACATTATCAAGCAGTGTCGTGTATAAAATTTTTTCCTTGTCGCAGGACTTACAGCATGGTATTTCAATATATTCATTTTATACCTTTGACCTGCTACCTTACTATCATGCTTTATTGAATTACTTTTTACATTTGTGCAAGAAATTTATACATGGTGGCGGTCTATGCTAACCTACATATAACATTAAACATTCCATGCTCCACTTTGAGGCTTTTGACCTAACTAATTAAAAATTTGGAATAAAAATTTGCAAACGCTATTAAAAAATGAACATTTTTCAATAAGGCATTCTATTGTAAAACTAGTTGTTATTTCAAAGAATAATGATTTATAGCTTACGTTTCTTGAGCCTTCATGTCCCTTCAGTGCTGAAGTATAGGTAAGTGTATTGACCTGCTACTATTTTCAACGGTTTGTTTTTTGAACTAGAAGAGAGCAGACAGAGAGAAGAAGACAAGAAGCATCACAATAATATTTAAAATTAAAATGGATGCCAACTGTTTTGAATTTTACAAGTTTATTTACATTTTACTTGTGTTCTATAGACCCATTAGCAGTCAAAATCATATTAAAATATTTTTACTTCTGTGGTATCAGATAAGATAACGTATTCAAACTTTTGCACGTTGCATGCATGTAAAATAAACTAGGTATATGGTGGAAATAAACAGTACCGGTTTATTTCAGTCCAAGTACTATTGCTTATGTTCTATGGCTATTGGATTTTTACTATCATTTTACTATTTTTTCCGGTTTTGCAAATCAAATAATCTAGTTCATCTCCTTTCGCTGCATGTTACTTCAACACTTTCTGTTTATCACTAGCGTAGTAGAGAACATTGGGCGCATTATGTATCCGTATTTGATATTTGCATGGGTACCTTCCTTTCTACTCCAACCTCCAATATGAAAACACAATAATATTTCGCAGTGTCTACCGATGATGATGGAATATTGGATAGAACGTGCAACAAGAGGTTTGGCTTGTCCTCTTCATAAGTATTCACTTATAAGTACAGGTAAACCTGGAATTGAAGTTGCCGTGCGTTAGTCAAAAGCATTGAACACGTCCTTTCAAACATAAAGCAGAGAATTGTAGTCAGTTTTGTAACCGTGAGCCAATTGAAAAAGCAAACCAAGCTGCAATTCCATACATCTACATGTTACCGCATTTGCGAACTTAAGAAATTGCATTGTCAAATACCGATTACTGTCATCAACTTTCACTTTCGGTACAGCTAGCTATGCTTTCAAGACATACAAGTCAAAGTAGAATATGCACATATGCTTGGAAAACTGTATAAGCTGTACTTAGTTTAGACATTCTCATAACTTCATAACATTTCTTCCGCACACGTATGAGTGATGTAAATGTAAATAATAAATAACCTGAGAATTGTAAATACCTTCATCGTAAATAACTGCAAAGTTTTGTTAAGGAAGAAAAAGTCGTTTAAAGTATCCTGGTGGTATGGCTGGTGAGTGAAAATGGCTACCACTTAGTTGCAAAAGCTACGTATTATAAGCAGGAAGTAAAAAAGTGCTGCTACATGATTATTTTATGCGGTAAAATTTATCTTCAGCTCAGTTAAGGCACTGGAACAAAGATATCTAGTTGAAAAAATGACAATCATGTCTGACAAATCAGATGATGGAAGCGATGTGGACATTATACTCGAAGAAGTTTCAAAAATATATCGCTGTAAAATGTGTTTTCGGTGTTTTATATCGCACATCAAGTTCGCAGAACATTTTCCTGTTTATCATCTTGAGACGATAACTAGGATTACGGGAGATGCTAAAAGGTGAATACATATAATTACATAATATTAATTTGATTTGATACGTTTATTGTCCATGAAATTCATGAGTGTAGATAGTTTGCCTATCATAAAATGTGATCATAAATTACAACCGTTGGAAAACCAAAGGGGGGATGGGGGCCCTTCTCAACTACATGCGGACCATGTAGTTACATCATTGTTCTTGAGGGAGATCGTGTATCGAAATGGGTGAATTCTCGTTGATGTTAGTACCACTAAAATCATTGATAAATTAGTTCTTTTTTTAAATTTTGCAGTTTGAAAAATTCTGGAACGTCTTTGGTTACAAACCTTGACCAAACCCAGAAAACCTCAGAAGCAATAACTGGTGCTTTTCCGGAACGAACAAAGTTATCTCCGAAACGACGGCATAAGGCAAACGGTAGCACCTGCCAGGTTTCCGAAACTTCCCCCAAGAGTAACGAAAGTTTACGAGTAAATGAACCTGAGAAGAACACTTGTGTTGTTGACGAGGATAGCAGTCAGAATGAGAAAGCTGTCAAGAAGTATTTTATGAAAAGCAAAAGTATTAAAAAGCAGACGGTCAGTGATACTCAATTACAGTCAACTCCTGAAAGCGTTTTGAATATATGTAATGGAGACGATAAATCGGAACAGGAAGTGGAAAATGTCAACTTAAAAAGTGTAGACTCAAATGAATTCCGGAAAAAGACTGATACAATAAGAAAAATTCCGAGTTCAGAGGAAGGAAACGTGGAAGTGATTACACTTTCTGACTCGGAGAATGAGGACATTGAAAACGATACTGTTTTCAAACGTAGCATTGAACGTGACATTGTGGTTAAAAACGAGGTGGTTGCTGATCAAGAAACAAACAAAGTCCCAACTGGAAGGAAAGATGATGATAATACTACTACAAATGGTGCTGTCACTGCAACAGAAAAGCCAAAGAGGGAAAAAGCGGTGGTGCAATCCATTCAGAAAAAGTTTTTATGTCAGTATTGCCATAGGTTATTTACACGCGACCGCACTCTAAGGAGTCATGTGAAGGCAATCCATCAAGCTGAGCTTGAGAGTGAGCAGTTGGTGCAAAAGTTGGTAGCCTGTGGCGGTCAAAATGGGAATAAAAATCATTCCCAAGATAAAGGCAATTTAGCAAATCATCACTCAGCAAGAGACAATGATGGTGAATTTGGTAGCAAGGTGAATGGTAAGCGAAAGGCTGGAAAAAGGAGCTATACGTGTCTCAAAAATAACTCTGCTGGAGCGAAGAGGAGAAAGTTGGTAACCACTTCAACGAGTGAAGAGATGCCCAGCGACTGCTTGTTGTCCTTTTCATGTAAATGGTGTCC
This sequence comes from Lepidocyrtoides sp. E14, assembly GCA_027743805.1. Lineage (NCBI taxonomy): Eukaryota > Metazoa > Arthropoda > Collembola > Entomobryomorpha > Entomobryidae > Lepidocyrtoides > Lepidocyrtoides sp. E14. The sequence continues at coordinate 17,278 of JAHZMZ010000255.1, forward strand.
AGAAAAATTTGTGCTGCTAGAGGCATTGAAACAACATGCAATCAACGTACATATTAAATATACAATGGTGTCCTAAATAAAAACTACTTTTGTATCAACAATGAGTTTGTCTATTTTATTAAGATGATGAAATGTCAAATTATGTCGTTATTTTATAAGTTTTAAGTAGCTGAAAAATTGACTGAAGATTCCTATTGATTTGTAATTTTGAAAGTCAGAAAATCCATACTTTGAATACTACTCTTGTAGATTGTTAGTAAAGTAAACGTAATCACATCGCCTTGCTTAATTGTTCATTTCATGCATGTATTTCAATTTTTCTACTTTACTATCATAGTAGTTCTAATAGTGTTAAATGTTCGTAAGTATTAATATTACTACTGGAAAATTTCAGTCTGTCTTGTAAATAAAAGTTATCACTAACAATAAAGTTTACTATCTTATCATATAAAGACAGTACGTATGAATTTAACAAAAGCCAAGACTTTTCTACACAGTGACTATGCTTGTGTAAAAGGGTCTTGACAAAAGCTTTATTCATGTTTGTTTCTTCCAATGATAGTTGACGTTTGCTGAATCTTATTTTCACGCATCTGACGCATCCTACTACTTCCAAGCTACAGTCTCAATATATATAAACTTGTCTTTCTGACTTGTAAGTTAACATATTATAGGTGCCTATATTATAGAGCAATCATATCAATATAGGTATGATGTATCATTGAATTGGTACTACACAGATTCATGTAATAAGTTTGGCAACAAGTGTCCACACAGAGCAGCATCGCCATTCATGATATTTTTGGTGGTGTGTAGAGTGGTGGTGGAGTACAGGAACTGGGCATTTGTTTTTGTTTTCGACATTGCATTCCTTTTCTCTAGAGTCTAGAATGATATTTATTCAGTTTTATTCTCGTTTCTCTATTACTAAACCCAAAACTTTTTTCTCGCTCGCCCAAACAAATTTAATCCCTGGGAGCTTTAAACCTGTATTTTCACGCACCAATCTATCCTTCTATGTACTTTATAGTATATATATCCGATGAATAAAAAGAGTTTTTAAAACAAAAAACCTGGGCATACCTTTACGTATTGTTTGTACATTGCTCTCTTCTTCACATAAAAGACAAAATTTACTTGCGACCGACTTAGTTTTTTGCTCGCATGCAAACATAGGGCAATGCCAGGCAGGCTTGACTGACTGAAGTGGTGACGACGACGGCTGAACCTGAGCTGAAGCTTTTTAGGATGCAAAGGTAATAATATTTTTACTGCATGAAATACATGAAGATAATAATAATAATAATATGGGCAAGAGGAGTTGCTAGTGCTCGGTGGTGATTGAAGCAAGCTAAAGTTTTATACTTTATTATCGTAACAAGTTCTTTTCTCGCTGGGCTGCTTTTTGTGGTTAGTTTTGGTTGGCTGTAGCCAGTGTTATGCATTATGTACTGCCATACTACCAACACCACTGTGCAGCTTCAGCCAGCAAAGCAACTACGCTCGCATAAACTATTGCCGCAAAAAGGTAGAACTGTTGTATAACATATTATATCGCCCAAAACTCCATTACTACTGCTACTTGTATATTTATATACAGATTTTATTTTTCCGACCAGAAAGCATAGACTTAGCAAACCAACCACTGCACTGCGCTATCCAACATTCATTTCATTTGTGTATATTATTATGCTGTGCTACAAAACCTAATTTAACACTTAACAATAATAATCAGTACAGAAACGAAGCCTTGCACTTGATAAAATGACTGATAAAGCTATATTACGTGCGGTAGTGTACATTACCGCTGCTGATGATACTGCCACTGCGCTGATGAGCATAACACCAAACACGACGAGAAACTTAGTTATATCAAGGTATTCTTATCTTATGCTAATGTGTACACATTATTACTAGTGTAGTATATAGTTTGAACTTTGAAGCAGCAGCAGTAGCAAGCAGCAGCTACAAAATAAAAAAAAAAAACATAATGGGACGACTTACTTCATTATTCAAACTCTAGCAAGTAAGACGAACTTAAAAAGTGGCTCAAACAAGACAGTTATTTTATGCTATACAGCAAAACTATTTTTTTATTAGTTAACACAGTTAACAGTGCTACATACACATTGACTTGCACAGATTGTGCATAAAACATTCTAACTCTATGTACTTTTATAATGCTACTTTTGCCAGTGCAGTACGTGTTCAGGAAGCACAGCGCGTCAGGAGGAATATATAGTTAATAGTGAGTATTACTGAGATTGTCGACATCGGTGTACATGAGGAGAAATAATACGGTTGCGTAGTTGAGTGGAGTGTTAAGCGTTGTGTGAGGATAAAGCACCGTTGTTTGTTGAATAATAATAATATGAGAAGAAGTCCTGAACAATAATAAATCCGTGTAATTTGCTTAAATGTAAGAAGAGCGTTCATTCTGCCTGGAGTAATTTCCACGTAACGAGCTGTTTGCTATAATATATAAGTTCAAGGTACATGTTATAATAATAATGTAATTTGTAACATGTAAGCTTACAAAAGGCATTATAGTAGTAGTGGTTGTGAAGCTTAAATTGATTTGGTCAATGGGACGATTTTTGTGTATGCACGGTTTAACTAAAAGCTAAAAAGGAATAGTGTACTTCCAAGTGTGAAAATATCATTGTAACAACAGCTCCATGCAAAGTATAATAGACTAAGACAGACTTGAAAGGAAGAGAAGAACGCCTCCCATTTTGCCCCTCTTAATAGAGGATTCAAAATGGTTCCTGAAAGTCCATCTGTGTGTTTTCGATGTAAAATATGCAAAAAGTGTTTTTTGACAATGAACGAAATCCAGCGACATCTGAAAGCAACAAATCACTACATTCGGTAATGAAAAAAATAAAGATGAATGAATGATCAACTTTGGTCATTTTCGTGTTTCTGCTCAAGTAACTTTTCTAAAGTGAGAATGACTTCATTATATTATGCATTTTCATACATTTCCCACATTAGAACATCCGCCAACTCAAACTCAATCAAGGAAAACCCTACTGCCAACGAATCAAGTGACGATAAGCCACTAAATCTCTCAAGCAAATCCAGCATTGCCCTGATTCCAACCCCTACACAACCTGCCGAAATTGATCTCACGTTGAGCTCAGAAGACTCTGATGAGAACGAGGAAGATAAAAAAACTAAAGCCAAAAACGCAGTAAAAGACGGTGTCAAATTGAAGCACGAGAAATCGGAAGTCGCTGCACCAGAAGCGGTCTTGCCTAGAAAGACATCAAGTGAAGGTAAGAAAAATGTGTGTTAGAAAAAAAACGTGCCGTCAAGGCACATTGACACATATCTACATTATGAAGTTGAGTTGCTTGCATTTACACCACCGCAACCCAAAGTTTAACTGTGGATAATAATATAATTATTATTTTGTGTATGCATATTGTTTCAGATTCCTCGCTCATTGAGAATTCAGTTTGTATTAAGAGTACAACACACGACGACCTTGCAGATGTAGAGACTGATACCGTATCATCAACTTCATCCGAAAACCCACCACCACCACAAGAAACAGACGTTGCAACAACTCCACCGTTAGAAACAAGGGAAGCTTCCGTTTCAACTCAGTTTCCACAAATTTACGAGAAGAAATCACATGAAACGTGCTCCAAAACAGCACAAGATTGTGAGAAAAGTGTTGACGGAGGAGAGAAAGTAAAAGTCGCAAAAGCCGCCTCAATGGAGGCAATGACGAAAAAGGATACGTTTCCAATAGCTCAATGTGATGACGATAACCAAAAAAGGGAAGAGTTTCCTGTGGATGCCAAAGAAAAGACAACCGGAATTGGCATATCGTCTGTGGAAACTTCGACTATCTCACCCGCTCCTGTGTCAGTTTCAAAAGAAAAAGCTGATGACAAAGATCATCGAGAAGAGAGGAACATGTTAAATGACGACTCTAGGATGCCTATAAATGAGAATGACGAGCCGGGAAAGGAGGAACATCATATTTCCAAACAGAATCCAGTTCCAGAGGCACCCCCAAATAATACTACTACTGCTAGTAATAACAATAAGCAGCAACAAAAGAAACACAAGTACAGATGTAAGCATTGTGGGGACATGTTTGCATTTCCTGTGCAGGTGCATACACATATGCGAAAAGTGCATACTTCTACCGACAGTGAAGGTACCTCCAAAACTAGAAGAAGAAGCAGTGCCAACACTCCATCAAACAACAACAACAACGATCTTGAAAAGTCCAATGTTCAAATGTATCCCCTGCGGAGTCTATACGCAAGAGCGAAACGTCGCACAAGAAGTATGCAGAGTGATGGTGGAGGCACTTCACGAAGGAACTCTTTTGGGAACAACAATAATAATGAGGAAAGGAAGGAGAAAAAGAATAAAGCAGCACCTCGGAAGATAATTTATTTCACGTGTAAGCACTGTGGAAAAAAGTTTCCCCTATTGAATCAATTAAAAATTCATTTGCACAAGGTGCATCCAGAGAAGGTAAAAAAAGGGGAAAGTGTTCCTAACGGAGGCTTGAGAAAGAGAAAACATTTGGCATCCAACCGCCTTTTGTTAGCATCCAAAAGGAGAAGACAAACAGCACCGCTGTTGGTACAGACTCAAAATCGATCAACGCGGATTAGTACAAGAAGTGCGTCTAGATCTGCTGATTCCGAGCCGGAAACTGTGAGGATGAGTACTAGGAGAAGAAGCTCCGTAGCGAGATCTGAGAAAAGTTGCATCGGATCTACAAGTGCAAGCTCTTCACGAAGAAGCAGTACCAGAAAGGAACAGGAGAGAATTGAGCGGGGCCTGGTAAAACTTGAGATAAAGAGGGAATCAGTAGAAGAGAAAATGGTACACATGGAAAAACCAACAGGGAAAAGGCGACATCATAGCAACAGTAGTAGTGGTAGCAAAAAGAGAGCGGTGGTGAAAGATAGTGAGCCAACCACGGAAGAGGATGTGGAGGAGAAGCCTGACGTGAAAGCTTTCAAGATGGAGGATGATACCAAGCATGTGAATGAAGACGACTCATTTTACAATGACTCCGACTGCGTGATAATAGACACAGTTGAAACAATTTTATACGCTTTAACGTCCAAGAGATCGCAAACTTGTCCAAACTGCAACAAATATTGCAAGTTTGCTGGAAACTTTAAGCTTCATCTTAAGGCTTGTATGAACTTGGACGATGATCTGGAGAAAATTCCTGATGATGGTAGTAACCAGCGGAAGTCTGAACCTGTTGAAGAAGACGTGGAGAATGAAAATGAACAAGAGACTGGTGATGAACAGGACGAGGGAGGGGAAGAGGAAGAAAATGAGAGCAACAGTGACAATGAGGAGCAAGACGAATCCGAATCATCTTCAGTTCCTTATTACCAAAAAATTGACTACAGACGATGCTGGGAATGTGGTTTCATCGTTTCAAAATTCCACAACCTTAGTCGTCATTTGAAACAAAGACACAATATCAGCATGGGCACGAAGGAGATGCATGCTAAACAAGCTGAAATTTTGCGTTTAAAGTAATTTTTGGTGTTCTATTAATGTTATTAGTCGTCAGTTACACGTGCGCCTTTGTTTATTTATATTTTGCGCATTTCGTTCACATATATATGTATGTTTCTCAGCTCCAGTTATCTCTTTTTACAGAAAAATACAAATTGTCATGTAGTATGATAGGTAGGCTACATTCATAGATCTACATAATATTTGTACATGGCATGGGTTAAATTTACTAAAGATTAAACAAAGGGTGTTAATTTTTATGCTATAATGTTCTGTCGCTAACCCACTTTTTGAAAACACCATTTTGATATAGGTACAAGGTGCGCATTGAAAAATTTTCCCGGCTGTGATTTTGTGATATTGCTGAGTGGGTACTTCCAGTTCCAACTGTTAGCGTGCTGTCGATGTGGATTTTATGTATGATTCATTAATATTGCTATACGTCTTCCGCGGAAAAAAGGACAATCTGTTAGGTATACCTATATTATTACTATATATAGTCAGTTAATATGTACTAAGGTTAAGGTTCTTGTCTAGGTGGTTTAGTACTGTAAAACTCTGTTGTCAATTTTTATATCAAATATTAATTAATTTTGTTAAATTAATTACGTATCACGTAGAAAAACGTAAGCACAATCTGTATGATGACTAGATTTGCTGAAAGTAGACAAACTGATGTAAATGTTATGGTTAACCTCAAATAACAACCAGTAAGCATTGTTATTTATAGTAAAGCAGCTACTTTGTAGAAGTAAAAATACCTATATGAAATGTGTATTTAATTGTGGTAGTGTTGTTATTAGATTATACTTTGCACTGTAAAGGTTGATTTTGTTTCAAGTAGCTTTACAATCAAACTAATTTATAAAAGAACATACCTGTTTACAAAGTACGACCATGCTTGTTCATATGAAAATTTATCCGGCAAGTTTTGTAAATTAAACTATATTTTCACGATAAGCTCTCCTTATGACATTTACTTTTTCTATTTATTATTCATTTACCCATCAATTGCGTACGTTAACTTTCTCACCGGTGCATTTTACTGTCATGTCACATGCCACATTAAGTACTGCCTACATGGGATCATCAATGTGTTTCACATTTAGCTTTTGTGATACATGTCTGCTTACCTTATCGCTAGTCGCCATTCATACTTTCTTTACATTTTATTATTGCCCAAACCGGTTTTCAAAAAGTAGAACGAGGATAGGAAACAGCTATTGAGTATTAAAACGATAAAACACCATGCATGCTGATTTAGCTACAAAATGGAATGAAACCAAACTATTGAACCAAGAATCAAGCCATTGTTTTGTTTAAACTACTTTGTGTAAATCTTGCCGATTTAGTTGTGCGTAATGGTAACACGAAAACGCATTTTCTCTGAAACTTGAACGCTACAAGGTTGATTGCATGAATGAAACTGAAAAGGCAAGTCGCTTTGAAGTCCTTCGTTTTGAAAATTCAGGTACGGACGGACAAACAAGTACAAGTGAAGGAAAAAAGGCTATTAGATACAACAAAATTACAGAAACCATTATATCATTATATATGGTTACTATTTTTATAGGAAAAGCAGATGCAATTTTTCAATTCACCCCAACTTTACATTACATGTACAAGAATGGACTTCATCTCAAATAAAACTCCAACCGGGTAGGACCCTGAATACATTTGTGTAGCATCGGTTATTTCCAATTATAATAATATTTAGCAATGCGTTCTGCTCTTCCTGCTGCATTAGCCTCATAATTTCCTTTATCATGAAAGCAATTTTGTAAGAGATTTAAGGACCAGGACTTAATGTGTAATAATAGTAATAACATATATTCCATTCCACCTTTATCAGCCCTCTCCTTGGTAGAATACAACTTATATTTTCTCTTTGAAAAAGAAGCTTTCTTGTTATGTTGGTAAAACTTCGAGATGCAAATTCCGTCTATTATCATTATCACAGTTCCCATTATACAGACAAGATAATAGGGTTGAGGTCACTTTTGAGGTGGTGACCCTGACCCTCTAGAGGTCAAAAACCAAAACGACTTTAGAGCGGTATTTCTGGACCGATTTCAATGAGTACAGCATTTTTCATTTCACATCTACCTAAACTAACCTGAAATAACCTAACCTAACCTGAAATAACCTAACCTAACCTGAAATAACCTAAC
>JAHZMZ010000256.1:0-11638 GCA_027743805.1 Lepidocyrtoides sp. E14
GTAATAGTCTCTGAGATTTCGTGATCACAGACACACACACTAACATACACACAGACAGACAAACAGACTAATCTCATTAACTATCTCATTGCATTAAAATGCTTTCGATAGTTAATAAAGGGGAGACAGGGAGACGACTGTTAAACAAAAAGGAAGGGAGTTTCATAAATATTGTTTCACCCTCTCTTCATGTAAGTAATATTTTAATAATAATGTTATTATTATTACTGCTATATAAGTTTTACCTATAAATTGCATTACTGCAACGATAACATGATACCCAATCTAATTTACAGTACAGCAGACCAGACATTAGATTGCGTTTAGTTTTTACACATGACTTATTTTAAAAAGCTTGATAGCACGTTACACACGTAGAATGCAGTCGCTCTGTTAATTTATTTTACTCATTGTTTAGTTTATGCTACAAAGCATGCAGACAAAACTTTGAAACGCACAATTGACAATAATATTTTCCCATGTGGTATGGCATATGGTATTCTTCTTCAGTTTGAAAAAAAAAAGAATTCAAATTAAACTCCCATATTTGCATACAATTATAATAATAAGTAATTATATTACTATTAATGCTGAGTGCAGCAGCACACACACACACAAAAAAACAACGACAAAACGCAGCAAGGAGTAACGACAACAATAATAATATAACGCCAAGTAAATAACAAAAAATAATTGTTGTTAACGTAATAACGTCAAACGGCAAAGAAATCAGCAAGCTGTGAGAGGAGTGGGGATGATGATGATAACGAACTGTTTGCATGGAATGTTAAAGAGGCTAATAGTAGTGGCAAGGCAAATAATAAACTTTAAAAATAAAATATTTTTCCTAATGAATGCCATGCACAAAACAGAGAACACACCTGTGTCTGTATTATTTTTACTTTGCTTTGCTTGCATACTGCGATTTTGCATTGGATGCATCCGGTACCGGTTCATCATAAATAAATGACGATAATATGCCCTCCATATCACCATTACCGTATGCTGCTGCTGTCACAACAATTTGTCCTTGTTTTATCGTCAAACAAAGCAATTTTTGCTTTTAGCCATGCTACGCACACCATTACCGTCATTATTACAAACAAATAACCTTACAGAGATGTGAAGTGTGATTTGAAATTAATTTTCCTGCTTTCAAAAATAATGCCGGTGGTGGTAGTGGTACGTACGTACATTTACGAACGTTCGTTTGTACGTACTCACTTACTCAGATTTTTTTTAGTGGACGTGCTTGCTATTGGGCAGGTGGAGATTGGCAGTGATGATCGCCACCACCACCACCACCACCGCCGCCGTAACTGAAAACAGAAATCACCGGCTGGTTAAAAAATATTTTTTTTATAATGTACATACCTACACGTGATCGTAACGTAACAGTAATATAAATTTAATAATATTTAAGGCAACAATGCAATTTTCGTACACAGGTGTGTGTGTGTGTGTGTGCTGTATATAAATGGCAAATTATATAGGGAAAAAAATGGCAATAGGAACTCAAGCAAGCATAACGGTACAACAAAAAAAAAATGTACAATGGAAAGTTTGAAAAAGCACAATCATCATCATCATCATTATCATCAATAATACAAAACAAAGTGGTTGTGATATTAGTGCAGCATAATAGTAACACTCAAAAAAAAGCATTTTGTAATAATAATAAAGTATAAGTAATATAATAATCATCACATCACTCAAAAACATACACAAGCATTTTTGAGAAAAAAAAGTAGTGAAATAAAATGCGTATCCACAAAAGCAGAAATTCGAACGACGAATGCAACAACGTGATCTGCACTGTACTCCTGTTGATTTCCAAATTGGCTTTAGGAGAAAAAAAAATGCGTGCGTATAGAGATTGATATTATAACTTTTGCTTTTAAAAAGAAAATTTTTTGAATTAAGATCATAATTTGGAAATCTCTGCGGGATATAATGCCAAAAGTCAATTAGTTGCTTGTTTAGCAATGATTAATAATGAGTTTAAACTTACTGATTTTGAATTTCGCGCCATTTAAAATAAATGTTTTTTTTTTTGGCGCGAAATTTAGAATCAGTAACTTTAAAGTAATTCCTGATTGTCATAAATGGCAACTTGAATGCTATTTCATTGCCGAGTAGTATATACGAGACGTGAGGTGGACTTTTTTAAAAACACTTTCGTTTTTCATGAGGCAATTAAACAAGCTATATTTATGTTTATTTACTCCACTTTATTTTTTTTTACCTTGGGCCCTACCCCCGAAACAAACAAAAAAGGATTTGTGCCATATATTTTTCTAATAACGTATTTCAAAAATAATAAAAAAAAAGTCATTGGGAAAGATTTAAAGTGAGCTGTAAAAAATAAACTTTTAGTGATGATTGTAGTAATTACTAACCAGCTATTAAAATAGTGTCACTCACGACAAGCAACGCAACGCGAGAGACTTTCGAGAGTGAGATTTTTTTAGGATTATTGAATGAGGAAATCTTTTTTTAAGGCTGTACATCTAAAAGGATTTTTTTTATTTTGAGGACCTAACCTACTTATTGTGTAAACGTAGTAAAAAAAAGCTTTGCAAACATTATTTTTAAAAAAAGAGTATCGAAAATGTGCGTAAATTGTGTGTGTGTAAAAAAAGCATTCACATAATAAAAAAAAATTGTACGTGAAATGTGATGTGGAAGTGTTGGTGGTTTGGTGCAGTGATAATGCTTAAAAAATATCCAAGAGCCAAAACTAGCAAGCACAAGCACATCTTCCCCGTCTTCCTTCTATTTTTTTTCATCCTTTCACACAATTATCTCCATTTTTATATGGGATTTTATGGCCAATTGCGAAATGATCATGATGTGATGATGACGATGATGATGATGATGATTTGTGCCTTTTTATTTGTAAGTGGAACTAAAAGCTTCAACAACAGAGTACATGCATAAATATATGGTGTGTGTGTGTGTGTGCGGATTTACATGTGTAAACAGGTCTTAAGTTGGTATAAATGCCGTGGTGGTGGAGATGGAGATTTCTGCTAATGCTGGTGGTTTGATGGTTTTTCGCTGGCGACGACAAGTCTGACAAGTGATGAGCATGTATACATCTCTACACATGCTTTATTTTATGTATGTACATACATAATATTTCAGCCATTATTTTGCATGCGTGTGTGTACTATTATTATTATTTTATTTTAAAGTTTGTAGAATACTGCTCATTGTAATATAATGTCTCTGTGTATTATGTTATTTTTTTATGTGATGAGATGAGATGAGATGCGAAAAAAAGAGGACATTTTGTTCACTCTGCCTGGTATAAAGCTTATCGTATCATCATCATCATCCTCATCATCAAAATACGAAAATGAGAGGAGATGAGGATGTCAGAATTGACGCCTTCGAAAAAATAGGTCTTTTTGGATGATGATGATGATGAGACGAGATGAGACGAGCGGGTGGTTAAATATTTGCTTGTACAGTATGTAGTGGCCATTTTGTGTTGTCGTATAGCAGTGTGCAGATAAAAAAAACACATTTTTTTTTTTCGCGTGAGAGACACCGAGAGCGAAGCTAGGATTATTGATGATGATAATACTAGTGCATCCCTATCTATCTCTTTTATAAAAGCATGCCACTATTTATTTTCCATCGATCCATGTAGTTGTTGTAGTAGTGGCAGAAAACTCTTCAATTTTATTAGCACTTATTAGCACTTGATTTATGTATGCTCACAGTAAGAGTTGTTGTAGTAGTAGTAGTAGTGGTGGTGTAACTTATGATGATTATGGCGAAAAAAGTGGTATTAGCAGTTTGGCAATAATAGCAGTAGCACACCAGTAGCTCTGGTGAGCTAATGAATGGATTAGATTGGTTGGTTGGTAAAATAAAATGTATAGAAAAAAAGAGTGTGAATAGAAGACGACGACACACGCTTCACATGTCAAGAAAAACTGATGATTATTATGAGAAGAAGAATATTATTATGGCTTTTGATAATAATAATAATAATGACGATGATTTGAAGTGCTGCTGCTGTGATGTTGTTGTTGTCAATTTTTTTTCTTCATACGACACATTATGCACAAAATAAAAAGCTTTTCCGTTTACTTTCCGCATAATAATGGAGCAGAAGTGTGTGTGTGTGTGTGTAAGAGTGCTAAAAAGCATGTAATTTTTTTAGAGTGATGATTATGTGCAAAAAAAAAAGATGTGTGTCTTTAATTTTTCTAAAACGCCGGTTGTTTTTGTGCAGAAGTGATTAGATAGGTAAAAATGTTGGCGTACATTAAAAAAATTGATAAAAAATTTTTTGTATAATTTTAACTATAATTTTAGGATATTATGTTCCTTCCTGTGATTGTTTACAAAATTTTACATTGTATCCTCTCTTCTTTCTGTTTGGATTATACAGGTCTAGGAAAAGACGACCAAGTTCCGGAAACTTGTTCCAGTCGTTGGTCACAGTAAGCAACATTAACGGCGGTGACGACGTAATGGACGAATGTGCGGCCGCCATGGTTCTTATGAGTCTTTCCTGCAGCCCCCACTCCCCACACTGGGACAATGGTAAGAAAGAAAATACTAAGAAATTATTATTATTATTACGTTTCCTCTCACTAAAAATAAAATCGTGCAGTTCCCTACTACTAACTGCTTCATCATTATTATCCATGTGTCACTTCCTGTTCTCATAGTACTTCTCTGCTTATCTCTGGCTTCCCTTCTCGCCTTGTCGTTTTTGCGCTTCAGCTTCCTTTTTTCCAGCAACAGTGTTTGTGCGTGCATGTACATTCATTTTTTAGACGAGATTTGACCGGCTACATGGATCAAAAGATTTTGCCTGTTCCTCCCTTCTTATTTCTCCTCTCACAACACAACTCCACTCTCTCTCTCTCTCTCAACTCCCCTTTTTATTATTTACTTGTTCACAGATAAACAGTGAATGATAAAATGGAGTAGATTAAATGGGTTAAATAAAAATAACTCAATTTATTTGATCGTGATGCGGATTCATGCTCATTATTTCCTGTTTCCCACTTTTTCCTCTATACATTATACATACGCACACTACTACTACGTACGTTAAAAAAAACTTAACAAAATTATTATTATCTATCACTGTCCTATTTTTCGCCAAGTCAAGTAACAAAGCCAAGGCACCATTCTATCACTATCGTCCTTACAAGTAGATAGCAGTCCCAACCTATCCTTCTTTAGTCGCTTCAAGGGAAAGGCTGCTGCTGAGCCAAGCCAATAGCAAACTAATAAAAAAAAAAAAACTATAAAAATGATCAAACAAAATCAAGGTATCCCTCTACATGCAGCAGCAGATCCTCAAATCAAAATAATGTTGATCAAGTGCCTGCTGCATTCATACAACGTAAAAAAAATGAATGAATGCACACGCAGTCACATCATCATTTTGCACATAATTCTCATACTATTATTATTTTGACATTGGACTGCATTCACAAAATTCAATATCATTTAATACTACTCAATAATGGTACATGTTGGGGTAGTCTAGTCTGCACCGCTTGCTGGCTTCTTCGTAAAGGACATTTTTGTTAAAGAAGACCATGCAAAAATATTCTTCAAGGGAGCGTCGTCGTCATCATCAGTAGCAAGAAGGAAAAGTTGGTGGTATATTAATATCTCAACGTACTATGTAGTAGGTATGCGTGTTATTATCTATGCGCATTTATTTTATTTTTTTGTCAATTGATCTTCATAATATATTTATATATCTTCTCAGGGTCGTCGTTATGTCATGTTTTTAATGCACGCTATATTTATTTACGATGCTCACTTCTGCCAACAATGTCACAAAAACAGGCTAAACAGCAGGGGAAAAAAAGTATGTGTGTTTGCTTATCAATAAATAGGTGCATAAAAAAAATGCCTGTCAAGCGACCAACCAGACCAGGTAAATTTTGTTAAGTACGTTAAATAAAAAATAGAAAATTTTTTTTTTATTTTTTTTTACCTGTCGTATTATGTAAGATTGCAGTAGCAGCAGCAAGTGAAATACTGTGTTGTGTCATCATCATCGCAGCAGTAATAATATGAATGAATCATGATGCGGTTTTTTTTTTCTCTCTCTCTCTATGTCTCTGTTTGTCCTTCGAATAGAGGCAGAAAACTACTTTTTATTCTTGTCTTATGTCGTTCTCTAGAGTAAAAAAAATATGTATATACTTTTCAGCTGATCGTATAGTTTGTCGTTGTCATCGTCATCATCGTTTTTGGTTTTCTTGGCAGAGGGATTGCAATCTGCAATTTGAAAAAGTGCATCACATTCCCCATTTTGAAGGACAACATGCTGACAAAATTATTCTAGATACTGCTGCTGCTGTACGTAAAGCAGAACCAAAAAAGTAGAAGAAATATAAAAAAAAAAATGAGATGCAAAGCAATATAAAATCAGATTATTACCTAAGTGAATAATATGGGATTTTTGGTAATGATAATGATAAGTGTGGGGAAAGAGTGAGGTAACAATAATTAATCGTTTTTGGTTTTCTTGGCAGAGGGATTGCAATCTGCAATTTGAAAAAGTGCATCACATTCCCCATTTTGAAGGACAACATGCTGACAAAATTATTCTAGATACTGCTGCTGTTGAACGTAAAGCAGAACCAAAAAAAGTAGAAGAAATAAAAAAAAATATTTAGATGCAAAGCAATATAAAATCAGATTATTACCTAAGTGAATAATATGGGATTTTTGGTAATGATAATGATAAGTGTGGGGAAAGAGTGAGGTAACAATAATTTTTGCTTGTGAAGCAAACATACATAGCTTTAGCTGAAAAAAAAATATGGAATAGTCTATCATATTCTTTCTTTTTTTTGCTAAAGAGTGAGAATGCAATATTAATAATAATAAGTTAGTGAGGCGACTATGTATAAAAGTCACTTTTTTTTGTGATGCATTTCATTCTAAGTATCGAAAAGTTTTTTTTTTTCAAGGACACTTTTTCTCATGTAGTAAGAGCGCATGCCATTTTAAGTGGTGGTGTGTGTGGTGGTGTAATAGCAATAATAATGCAGCAATGCATGCATACATTCATCTCCTCCATTCTCTGTATACGTTAATGTTGCTGCTGCAATTTTAAAGAACCGCTTGTTTTTTAAGAGCTTTGCGGATGCATCATCATCATCATCATATGTCGCATTACATTACATTCATTTTTCTGCTGACTGTGACCTCCGTTTTTAGTAGTGGAGTTGTTGGAAAGTAGTCTTTTTTTTACCGGTCGATCAGCAGATCCCGGCTGGCAACAACTCAAAAAATAAATACTACTACGTTTTATGATGATGGTGGTGGTAGTGGCATTACACAGAGAGAAAAAAAAAGTCGATAAATAGTTTGTGCTAATTAATGCACTTGCACAGCTGCTTTTGCTTTGCTGCTTTGTTTGAGGACACAGCATGCAGCAGCAGAATAAGAAAAAGATGAAGATGAATTTTTATTTTTTTTTTATTTGAAGGAGAAGAGGTGAAAAATAATAATAATAATATTGAAAAGCAGAACATTGCATACCTAAATGAAATACTACTACGTTTTATGATGATGGTGGTGGTAGTGGCATTACACAGAGAGAAAAAAAAGTCGATAAATAGTTTGTGCTAATTAATGCACTTGCACAGCTGCTTTGCTTTGCTTTGTTTGAGGACACAGCATGCAGCAGCAGAAGAAGATGAAGATGAATTTTTATTTTTTTTATTTGAAGGAGAGGTGAAAAATAAATATAATAATATTGAAAAGCAGAACATTGCATACCTAAATGCACATGCACATTTTCTAACTGCAATAGAAAAATGGTACGTGCATGCAAGAAGAAGGGTTCAAAGTAGTCAAGAAAAAAAATTAAATGAACTTTGCCCAGTTAGCGTAGTAAGATTATTGTCCTCTTGTTCTCTTCTCTCTGTTTGTAATTAACATGTGCACAATGGATGCATGATGTGCTGTTATTAGAATAAACGGATTTAGCAGAGAGGAGTAAAAAAAATAAAAGATTTACGATTTTTTAAAGCCAAACATCCGCCGAACACAGCTGCCAAAAGAAGAAGTTCTGTTCCGTTTTTTTACTACTACAACTTGTTTTATGCTTCCATTTATTCCATTCTGTTTTATTTTTCGATTGATGATGATGATGATGATGCACAACACGTGAAAAAGTCATGACGACGACGACGACGAGAATGTGAATTAGGATTGTTTTTTGCATGTGGCAGTCCAAGTAAAACAAATCACGTTTCCTCCTTGTGAAGGTGACTGGCAACGACGACGACAACACACAAGAGGGGCCAGTACTGTTGCCGTTGTTGCCAGTGGTAGTGCTCGCTCATTGATGATAAAAAGGAAACAAGTTTAACTTGCTTACGTAAATAGAATAGAAGTTATTTTGGAAACATCACATTATTCTCATTTATCATTGACTTGGTTGATGAAAGTAATCCTATTTGGTGCATTATCAAAGGACCTCGCAAGTAGCAGCTTGCAGTAGTAGTGATGTTCTCATACTCATCATCATTGTGATCGTGAGGAATAACATGTATGCAAGTTTTGCTCATTAATAATAATGCACATTATCACTTATGTATGCTTTTTAGAAGACAAAGTCATCCAGACTATAAAAAAAAGTAACAAAACAAAAGTTGCATATGGCATAAAACGGTAATGGTATGGCTGTTGTGAGAGGCTTTGAGCAAAAAAAATGTTCATGAACAGAAATGAAGATGTGTCCTCTTGCTCACCTCGCCCTTGCCATTGCTCCATAAAAAAAATCAGAATCATTAACGGCATTGTTACGTCATCATGAATCTGAGCCAGCTGTCATTCCGGCCGGTAAATAAGTTTCCTGTTATTCCAAACAATTTACCTCTGATTATATCTTGTATGGTTATTGATCAAACTTTTTACTGCAAAATTATATTTTGGAAAAGAAATCATGCAAATAATTTGTAGAGCAAAATCTACAAATTGGAATAAAAGGTGTACATATTTCTTTGAAGAAAAAGTGTTATTTTTTTTAGTACCGGTTCATCAACTCAGCTCAGTCAATAAAAAGATGACACATAATAATAATATATACACGGTTTAAAGAAACGGGGGTGTACGTCAGTAGCAGCAGTTTTAAGTAGCACTGACTTGTTGTGTATTATTATTTATTACTGGGGAAAAAATCAAGATCAAAAGACCACCACACATATGAACACATATATAGAAAACCACACCAAAGCATAATAATAATAAGAAAGATTTATTTATTGTACACACACATTTTTTCCCCCTTTAATGGCTGTCATGATCGTTACAGACCTCCTTCATCCGTTGTTGAACTGCTGCTACTGCTGATGATGATGATGATGGCTTCATTTTTGTTGTGTGTGAGCAAGCAATGATAATGTTAGTATTGATTAGGGGTTTTGTCCGTCAGTCCATCTATCTCAGTGTCAGAGGAAAAAACTGGTCTTGTTTTCTAAAATAATTATAGCAACAACAGCAAAAAAAATAAGCATTGTTTTATTATTGCTTGGCTTGACCTAGCCTGGTGGTTTTGTTTAGTTTGGTGGCGATTGGCGATGATGATGAGGTGGAGACTTTTCTGCTTTCTTTCTCTCTTTTCTGACTCCTGATTACTAGCTAATTACTCTAGAAAAAAAGGGGAGAAGAGAAATGAATACAAGAAAGACAAGATGCTAATATTGCGTTGTTGTTTTAACTGTTGAGTCTTGTCAGTTAACTTAGTTAAAAAGGGTTAGGCCACCACGCACATACATCATCATCATAATCATCATCCCTCACTTGTTGTTCGAGTTTCAACAGGAAAAATGACAAGTTGTCAGTTTTTCGTCATGTCAAATCATATGATAAGGATGATGATGAGAATGGTCATTATTCTATTAACTTTTCAAACGTTTTTTTTTCACAAGGAAAACGCGGATATCACTGGTGTAAATGATAAATGACAAGTGAAGGAGAATAGAAGAAAAAAAAATAAAATAATTTAAACTATTTTTTTTTTGTTTAAACAAAACCATTAAAAAAATTAGATTTATCGACTTATCTTGAATACTTTTATCTACATATTTTATAAATTAACTGTGATGCATTATTGTGTTTTTGTAACTTGAGCAAGGTAAGATGGTGATGATGATGATGTTGTTGATTTTATATATACCGTTGTTGGAAAATGTCCACTTTTGTCGATTTATTTCTTTCTCTCTCTCTCTCTCTCCCTCTCTTTTAATGTTGGTTGGTTGGTGGTGGTAAGTAATGAGTACAAGATGCAAGCCACCATTAATAATTCAATTGAAAATTGAAACCAGCTACAGGTATCCAACTTGAAACATTGTTAAGTGAAATACTAATGTATTTGAAGACTACATGAGCAACAAAGTTGTTTGGCAAGGAATGCAAGGCCTTCTTGTTTAACAATTTTTGCTCCTTGCAAAATAAACTACAGCTACAGCTACTACTACTACTACTACTGCTAATGGCCCGATAAATAATCAAAGCGCGTAGCAACCATAATAATAATAATCATACAATTATCAATTGTGTTGCACCAACCAGCAATCCAACAAGAAGTTAAAGTTGAAGTTAAATAAGTTTAAAAGAGAGAAGTAGTAGTAGTATTTTAACAAGCCGTACCGCCATTTTTTTTTACAGCAACAACAATGTGCAGCAATCAGTGGCAGTGAACAATGTGAACTGGTTGAAAATGTAGAGAGAAAAAAAAGAAGCACATTAACATTTTACATTAAGATCGACAGACAACAGTATAATAAAAGGAATGCGTATTATTGTTACCGGTTCCCTTGTAAAAATGCAATAATTGAAAATTATGTGCGTTCTGATGCGTTGTTTATGGCTGTTGCAATATTTTATTTTTTGATGTGTAAGTGTGTGTGTGTATTTTTTATTGTTTTTTTCTCCCTCTCTCTCTCTCTCTCTCTATCTACTTGGCTGAAAAGCGAAAATAAAAAATGTGCAACAAAACGTACAGCAATTTACGTTTTATAGCTCCTCTTCGAGAGAGAGAGAGAAAGAGAGATAGGGAGAGAGATAGGTGGTTATTCTACGCACATTTCATTATTATTATTATTACGATGAGCAAACAATGAAAACTAAAAATTGCTGTTGCTGCTGCGCAATAAAGTACTTTTTATTATTGCTACTAAGCTTGTTTGTACACTTTATATTGCTAATTTGGAAAAGTAAAAAAAATATGCAGGAATTTTTTGTTGATTTGAAGATTTTCTTTGAAAATGGAAATACGACGGAGAAGAGTTTCTCTGGCAAAAGAAAGAAAACTAGTTTTCGTTTTTTTTGCAATTGAAATGATAAAAATGTTTGAACTCTGGTAAAACCGCGCGGTTTCCTTGTAAAAATATCGGGGTTTGTTTGCTTCTCAAAAGAAAAAGAAAATCTGCAAGGGTCATCATCATCGTAAATAAAACTGCATTTTTTTTAAGGTTTTATTTTTTTTTGCAGACGGTTAGCTGAATTTGCACAAAGGAAGATGGATTCCTGATTATGATCGTTTTTTTACAAGAGTAAAGAAAGCTATATATCATTCCAAAAAAAGTATAATAATAGTTATAAAGTTTATACATTTTTTTTTTCACAG